>JAMKQA010037266.1:0-14749 GCA_024699735.1 Posidonia australis | reverse complement strand
TCTCTCTTTTGTAGCAACCACCACCATAGTGAAACCACCATTGGAGAGAGCCATCTGTGGAGTACCCAGCAAAGGGGAACCACGTTAAATCCTTTGTTATTTGTGTGATTGGTCTCTTGCATATTTTCTCCTTGGTGGCATCTTCTTTCTAGGGTTACGGCTAGATACTTCTTCTTGTAATCGAGATTTCTTCTCCTTCCACTTGTTGATTTCGTGGATTACTTCTTCTCTTTCTTAACTTACTCGCTCACGTGTATGACTATGTTGACATATGGATGTCATTTCTGTATGTCCAAGTGCAATATGCAATGCTTTACAAATGCATGCTCTTTAAAGTATGCCTAACAAATGAATGCTAAATGCTATGCAAATGTGAATCAAAACAGATCAAGTGAGACACATCCTACTTCTCAACCTCGCTATATGGGTTCTTAAAAGGTGCTAACGCATAGGGTTTGCACCAATGCAGTTCTCTAGGGAGATACCACACCCCGTTCTCAAGAACTCGAATAGTGAGCGTCATTGTCCTATGGATGCAATCGGAAAACCCGAAACAATCATGAAACCATGTAAGGCTAACGAGCATCATGCGAATAAACAAGATACAGGCTCAGTTCATCAAGATTAGTATTCACTAGGGGAAAACAAGCAAAGAAGCTCAATCGTGGTCTGATCTGGGGGACTTGCCCCAGGTATGTGTGCCAGTACCACATACCTGCACCCCAGGTTTTGCAACTCCAATTGCAAGCTTCATCGCGATGCTGGCAGAAATTAAACTATTTAGTTATGCAATTAGGCTACTGGGGAGCATACATTAACGCACGGGAGCACTCTTAAGGATTAAGATCCAGGAGCCTCGGCCACCTCTCCCCACCTCCCACGTCTGTTGTTGGGTTCACGGCCATGGTGGTGGGCTATGAGCTTTAAGGACCCCTCCCGACATTCGTAAAGGGTGGGGGAAGGAAGAGAAGATGGTGCAGATGTCATGTTATGCAATGCAAGTGTGTGTGCATGTGTTTGTGTCCCTCGGCCTTCATGCATGACGTCGGGCCACTCTATGTCGAGGAGGCAGTCGGTCAAAACCCAACAGTTTTCAAGCCACAAGCTCTCCAACATATCAAGGAAGGATGGAGGTGTAAGCGTGGCGAGCCCTAGTAAGCTCCTACCTAAGCTCGAAGGCCAACAACTTCACTTGGTTGATGGGAACTCATCACGCAGCATGCAGCAGTGAGGTGGTGAAACAATGCAAAAATGAAGCAAGCAAACCCATGCCATAAAACAGCATACAAGGAGTGAACTTCAGTGATTGGAGAAGAGAAAGGGCTAGCTTGCCTAAGGAAAACCAGAGTATGTGCCTCCCAGTGAGGAAGGCTTGCAGTGGCTCTTTAGCGACTCCGGTGTGACTAGATTACAAGTGTGGTGAGGGACGTTTGAAGGTGCCCTGAGGCTCTCGCATAGGCTAGGGAAGCTCTTGAGTTCTCTCCAGGAAGGTGCACGGTGCCTTGCTAGTAGTGGGTTGGAGTGCAGTGGACGGCCAAGGCTTTGGTGGCGAGTGTCGTACGGTAGGCTCACGAGCTGTAGGTTGGGTTTCTCGTAGGTGGTGGCATGCTGTCAAGGGCAGATGGAGTTGTTTTTTTTGGTTCGCTCAGAAGGAGTCTTGAGTTAGGGCTAGGCTCTCACCTCTCTTAGGGAAGGTTGCTTGGTGGATGTTGTCCGGCCGTGCATGGGTATTGGGTAGTGAGGTGCTGGAGGAAGTAATGGATGGCCGGTGACTGCGATGGGGGACATTGGTTGCTACTACGCAAGTTGTTTTGGTGAGGGAACAAGTGCACTCCTCTCTCAGGCTTCTTCTCTCAGGTGTGATGGCAAGGTTGTTGTGAGATGATTGAGAGCTTGGAGGGGTGCAAGAGAGAGATCAGGAGGATGCCCAAGTCCCCCTTTTTTCCTTCTTTTTTTTTGTTCCTTTCGTACATGGGATGCTAGGAGAAAACTAAAGGAGTGAGCAACGCCAAAGGTCCAGAAGCTCAAGAGTCCCACGTTAGGTAGTGTGCAATGAATGCATGCAACAGTGTGTAAGGCCAAGAGACTGGTAACCAAAAGTCATGGAGCCCAAGGGCCTCATTGTGGAAGCTACGTATGCATGCATGTAATGTTTTGTGTTAAATGGGTTTTAATTGAAAAAAATGGAGTGAACATGTTTTTGGGGTTAAGGACAGGGATGTGATGGTCCATGCACGTCATAACACACTCTTAGGCAGGTAGTTCAGATAGTTCGACCCTTTTGAATTTATCTGATACAAGGCACGGTGCACCTAAGAAGTGTGCCACTTGCACTCAAAATGTGTGCCTACTATAGTACTGGGTTTGTATTTGATTGGATGGACCATCAAATGAGCTTCTGGGCTTGTGTTTGGGAATTAACTTATTGTATTGGGTTATTCTAGGACGCTAGGTAGGTTTTGGGAAATGTGGATAGGTCTGCGACGTCTAAAGCAAGTCCTTCCGAAGAGTCTCCTGACAAGTAGCCTCCAAATTGGAGTGTCTATAGGTTTATAAAATAATCTTCAGTATCCGTTTGATTTTCCTCCAACTCATCTATCATACATTATCAATACAATACTCATAATAACATATCAAATAAAATCAAACCTTAATCATATAAATAATTGACAACTAAGGATAGCAAATGACAGAAATAATATAGAAAATATTTACAAGATAATATATACATCGAAAAACAGAAATAATCTTGTTAGATCAAATGGCTTCTCTAGAAGGAGGATGAATAGAGAATTTACTTATTTAATTATGAGATTTTACTTTTCTTTAATTTATACAAGCAATTCACAATGTGTTTTAAGTATGGAAGGAAATTCAAGCAATGTCAAACAAAAAAAGGAATGAAAGACAATGATAGCGACACTATAAATTTATAGTGATTCTGTAGGATCGAAAGGCTTCTCTAGAGGGAGGGTGAATAGAGAATTTTACTTTTTAATATCTTTATACCCAATTTTAACAATAATCAGAAATGATAAGTAATTTGATTTACGAAATTCTACTTATCATGCACAACAGAATTTAAAGTACAAGAAGGGGATGAGAGTAATTGATAAACACAATTGATTTATAGTGGTTTGGCAACCCCGCCTAGTTCACTCCTCAAGACCCTCTTGAGATTTCTCCCTTATTCTTAAATGAAAGAGAATTTACTTGTTGGTAGTTTCACTAACTCCTCTTTTGCTCTTTCCACTTCTCTACACCCCGAGAAGCTAGAGCACTTTCTTCGAAGCTTTACAATAGAGATCTTTTCTCAGAAGGCTTGATTACAAAACTTTGCTTACAGAATGCTTGTGAGGAGAGTAAATGACTAAAGGAAATGATGAATTACAAGTATTCAATCTGTGTCCTTAAGGAGGCATAAATGAGTTATATTTATAGCCAAGAGACCTTCATCAATTGTGTCTAACGACCACAATAACGGTCACAAACGGCTAGTCCTTCGGTATGCCATTTTGTCCTTCGATGTGCCGTTTTGTCCTTCAGTCTGCATTTTTCGATCAATTCGGTATGCCGTTTTTATTTCGGTATATCGATTTCTCCTGAAACGGTATGTCGTTTTCCATCGGTATGCCGTTTCTGCATTTTCCTTTGATTCCTCAGCTCTTCGAAATTCCAACGCATGTTCCGTTTTCTTCTGATTCGGTATGCCGTTTTTTCCTTCGGTATGCCGATTTGCTTTTCCTCTTCATAGAATCGGAAGGTCGATGAGTGTACCGTTTCTTCTGAGGCACGTTCCGTTTTTCCCTGACTCGGTATGCCGTTTCTCTTACGGTATGCTGTTTTTGTCTGAACGGTATGCCGAAATTTCTTCGGTATGCCGTTTTTGATATGAACTGAGAATCTTAAAGAATATATGATTTTTGTCCTTAACAGCTTTAATCCTTTTTCTAAGTATAAGTTTACAACAATTAATTACATTTGTGTGTAATCATCAAAATAACCAAAGATATTTCTAACAAATTCAACCAACCCTGGTCTAGTCCATTCCTCAAGAATTCTTTTTGATATTTACCCTTTAATTCAAATTATAACTTATTTGTTGGACGAATCCTTGCCAATGCTGCAAACCATGGATCCTTCTTACACCCAGAGAAGCTTGATGCAGAACTTCTTTACAATTTGTGTTTACAACAAATCACTATGATCTCCCAACACTTTGGCCAAGGATTTAGAAATGAAGGCTAGGAAGTATTGAAAAATGTAGGAATTGAGCTTAGACTTGAAGTACTTAAGCTTAAGTTTGCTATCAGTGCTTAAGTATCTTTTCAAGGGGAAATTAGAGCTCTATTTATAGTAAATGATTGAGCTCAAGTTGTGTCTAACGACTATAAGCAGTATCTACAACAGACTCCTGATTTGGTATGCGATTTTCTTCGATCGATAGAAAATCTACAACTGTCGGAATATTTGATATGCTGAAGTATTTTGGTATGTCGAAATTCACTAAAGTTTTTACCGCTCAGATTCCATTAGTCATTAACCTTGTTACTTAACTATTTACCCATTTCGGAATATCGATAGAATTCAGTATGCCGAAAATGACCCTAAACCTATATTTCATTAGTTTTTCTAAGGGTTTCCTACTAGGTTCATAGGTATCCCTATTTACCTAGGATTTTGACTTAGGTTGGGAAATCATTACATATCCTAGATATTACATCAAGAAATAGGAAAAATTACATCAATTTTGATACAATTATATTTTGACTAAAATAATCCTTTGATTTTGTTGATTTCTTCTTGCCTTCGTAATTCTTCCATCAATCTTCAGAATGGCTTTTGTAATTCTTCTCTTCTAAGCTTGCCTTGACTTCAGATGTATCTTCTCGTAATATTCTTCATACTTTGTGTTTGAAATACTTTTCTTGTACATGCTAAATATTTATCAAACACATGCATTAATATATTCATGAAATTTACTTTGTTATCATCAAAATAAAATACAAAGTAGCCTTTTTCCAACAAACCCTGGCACTTGTAGCTTTGGAAACACATAGTCCGTAAAATGAAATATATTCTAAAATGGAATAGAGAATGTAATTGAAATTACTTGAACCAAAACACGAATTGAACAGTGTGAGGCCTTGTTTGTTCTTGAAATAAAACAATTGAAATTCCTATTCAAGCAACATTAATCAATTGATTTAATGAAGTTATCACATTGATTCCATGCAAAACAAAGGAATTTATACAAGAGCTATGCAATAGGAACAACGATTAGGAACAAATATACAATATAAACAAATATGTCATAGAAATTGATCTAATGAAATTATTTGAACCAAAACATGAATTGAACAGTGTGAGGCCTTTGTTCGTTCTTGAAACAAATCAATTGGAATTCCTATTCAAGCAACATTAATCAATTGATTTAATGAAGAAATCACATTGATTCCATGCAAAACAAAGGAATTTATACAAGAGCTATGCAATAGGAACGACAATTAGGAACAAATATTCCGTAGGAACAAATATTCCGTAGGAACAAATATGTCATAGGAATTGATCTAATGAAGTATCTCAAATACCAAGCAATATATCAGAACCAAATTTATTAGAAACAAATGAAATATACCAAACATCATATATATCTAATGAATAAACGTAGATGGACTCATGGCACCACTTGGCATTAGGAATTACTCCTTTTAACCTCCTAAGTTAGATTAACCTAAATAAAACCACTAAGCGAGAGAAGGATGCCACTCCACCACCTCCATGTCGGATCGACAAATGGAAGAAAAACAAAGCAGAAAAGAAAAAACCAGAAGAAGAAAACTATTGTTCTCACCGCAACGGAGGAAGAAAGTCAATCTCTGCCTTGTCGCTTGTATCTACTATGAGAGAGGTAAAAAGGATTAAGAGGAAGAAGAAATGAGGGTCAATGAAGGAGGGGAAAGAAGAAGGAGAGGCGTGAGAGGATTGATGCTTCTTTTGGAATTCCAGTCCAAACCCAAGGAAAGAAAATTCGTCTTCCTTTTTATACTTAGGAAATGAACAAAAAGTATTTTCCTTTCTGATTAAGGCACAAATATCACTTAAAAAATTGATCAAAGAAAAATCAATTTCTTTTTCTTTCATTTTCTTTAGATTCTAATAACACAAATTAAGATCTAGAGGGTTCTTCAATAAGAAAGGAAAACAAAGTAACCAAGGTCGTGATGACCTAAAGCCCACCTAATAGTCACATTGTAATTAGGGGCAAAAATAAATTCCTCCCTCTCATGATCAAGTTATGCCCCGCTAAGTCTCCAATCTCTGGAGCCTTCCTAGTCCAATGTTTGGAAAATTCATTTCAAGAAGCTCAAGTCTACCTTACATTTGCCTATACCTAAATCCCATGATCCCGTTGATTTTCATGTCCTTAGTTTCGAGAAATATTGTCACACTCCAAATTTTCCACAATAATTTAAATAAATTAAATTACGAGGAAATTAAAGCTAAACAGTAAATATCTAACAACCAGGAACCTGTGTGTGCGGCTAAAAGACTCCGATCTATAAGCACTACGCTAAACCAATCACATATCTGCACCTGCAAACCAAAACCACAAGGAAAACGCATGAGTGACCAAAGTAACCCAGTACGCATCCCACGAAAACTGCGGAAAACAAAACCATAATCTATTTTCCTTTTAAATTCATTTCGCAAACCATTTTCTCAAAACCTCATAAATCAGGCCCACACTGATCAAAACCACAAACCAGGGCTCTACTAGCCCAAAGCCACAAGCAAAGGCCCTCAATGGCCAAAACCACACACAGTGAGTCGGGAAGCCCAGCGCCAGGCAACCTAACTCTGGCCACACGCAGTCCACTGAGGAGCGACCCTAGCATTTTACACTGCCACAGTGACGACCACCCTGTGCAAGAGCGTTCACCGTCCCGCGATTCCCCTTCCTCAAGAGAACCCTCAGAAGCCAACCCCTCCCTAGGAAGGCTGTCATGTTTCTCAGAACGCTACCAGCTACGGGGCACGTGTCCCACCAGCACTGGCCATCACAAGGTACGCTTCATCACGACGTCCTCCACACACGGTGCTCAGGAGAGAGTGTCATACTTCCACACTCGACAACACGCGAGCCTCAATTCTTACAGCGACAGCAAGAGTATCATACCTCCCCGTCATGCCACAAGGCACCTCAACCCGCGGACCACAATCCTAACCATGAGACAACAGTCAAGGAGTCTCATACCTCCAGGACCCGACGTCCCTCAGCCTCAGGTATCTCGGCCCTCGACCTTAACCAGGGTGTCGTGCCCGACCACTCGAGAATGTCGTCACATTCGCTGGTCCCGACGACACGGTCCTATACTGTCTCGGCTCACACACATAAAACCAAGAAAACACTTTCCCATACTGCCCGACCACAAAACGGCGCATCAAGTGTCCCAGGAGACCACCACTGATGGCCCACAATCCCATCTTACAGGAACAAAACACGGCAATCCAGAAAGCCCTCGGAAAACACATTTTATAAGCACATTTGGGCCCAGAATCGGCATGCCGAAAACAAATTCGGTATACCGAAAACCCCTGGTTCGGTAGGTTGATCTGGATCGGTCGATCTAATCAGGTCAACAGTCAACAGTCAACAGTCAACACTCAGGCCAAATTCGATATACCATCTGTGACCATGTAGGTGGAACCCTACACGGCTCTCCTCTACCGGTGCGTGGAAGCACTCGAGGAGACCCGATATGGTCACGACGAAGATGGTAAATCCGGAGAAAAAGACTAGACTTGGAGACACCAAGGAAAGATAAGAAAGGATAAGGAAAGAAGTCGCCACCTAGTCTTTTAATAAAAAGACGAGGAAAACCAAACACACATGAAACCAAGAAGCAAACAAGATGCAAAAAACATGTATATTCCATGCCTAATGGATATAATGCACAAATGAATGCAGGCCAGAGAAAGGGTAAGGATTTTGGTTACGCATGAGAAAGGGATTAGGCACCTCCATGCGCCCGAGAAACTCGGTCTTTCTAGGTTTCCTACTTGTCAATGGTCTATTAAATGGGTGTGTGCTTGCTTATTCTAAATGTTCATGCTAATGATGACTAGAGATAACATGCCAAATCAAAGAAAAGAAATGAAATAAGGGGAAAAATTTAATCCGAGGGTCAAATGTAGGCATTGAGAATGCCACTTTATTGTAGGCCTATGGGCGATGAGGAAAATCATGAAAATCAAGAAATTCTCGGAAAGCATCTCGCAAATCAGCGAAAATTTGAAGAAATCTGAGAAAATCAAATTGGAGAAAATAATCCTCTTTCGGAACAATGTCGGCTTTGTTAAGTCTTTTATTGTACGCCCTCGGGCGATGGAAAGCCAAGTCAAATCAAAAACGTGAAAACGGGAGAAATCCGGGAAACGAGGAGAAAACCAAGCTTAATGCAAGCTAGAAATGTGTGCGCAATGTAAGGAAGAAAATGTGAGAAAATTGTATGAGATGCGGTAAAATATGCAAAATGCCAGTAAGAGTGTAAAAGTGTGAATTCCAAGGGCTTTTGTGTAAAAAACCCAAATTCTGAATGAAAACAGAATTTCTGAAGCTAAACCATCAAGAATACATAGAAAAACATATTTCATGTAGTTTTGAAGAAATCTAGGGTCAAATGTGCAAATCTGTGCATTTTTTACCAAATTGAAGGTTCCTAGGGGTTAAAATGCAATTCTGCCACTAAAACATGCATTTAAAGCAATTCAGTGGAAATTCAGGATAAAATATGAAAGAAAAAGGATCCATAAAAGTTTCAAGGGCAATTCAGTAAATTTACCCTAGAAAACAAGCATTCAGTGCAATTTCAAAAAAGTTAAGGGGTTAAAATGCAATTTAACAAGAGAAATATGCATTCAGAAGATTTTCTGTGAAGTTCAGGGGTTTTAATGCCATTTAACCAGAAAAAATATACATTCAGAATGATTCCAGAGAAGTTCAAGAGCTAAAGTGCAATTTGACCAAAGAAACAATGCATTCAGAGGAGTTTCAGACGAATCAGGGGCTAAAATACAATTTAACCAGAGAAATATGCATTCAGAAAGGTTTCAAAAAAATTCAGGGTCCTTTATGCAAAAATATTGGATTAAAATGCATGAAAAGAAATCCTGAGGGTTTTTATTAAAATTTTAAACCTGAAAAACATTATTTTGAATACTTAGGGGGCATAATGCAATATTTTTCAGTTAAAATTGTATTCAAATGATTTAAAAAAAATGATCAGGGACCTAAATGTAAGAAAAAGACCTGAATGTAATAAAAAAAAGGACCTATATGTAACAAATGAAAAGTTATAGAAGTCTATTAAAAGAAAAATATTTTTTAATCTTTTAAGAGAAAAGGCAGTGACGGCCGTGGGCGACCGCCGGAGGGGCTACTGGAAGCAAGAAGGGAAGTAGGGGAGAAGATCCAACGGATTGGATCGAGAATCCAACGGCGGGAGTGGGCCTCCCACCTCCCTTGCCGTCGAGGCACTCCGACGACGGCGTCGGGGAAGAAGAGAGCTCCAGAAGCTGCGGTGCGGCGATCCAAGGGTTCAGGAGGCTTCGAGACGTCGAGTGGAGCATCTTCTCTCTTCAAGGTGCTCAAACGGTGGATGATGACGCAGAAGGGGCTCCGACTGCCGTCGACGTCTTCTTCTCCTGCAAGCAAGGTCGCGGGCATGTTCCAGGGGTCGTGGCTCAGCTCCGGAGGCTCCGGTGTACTTAGGGGGCGCCATGGAAGCTTTCTGGAGGCTCAGAGCGGCACGAAGGGGCTGGAGGCTCGGCGTCCTTCTCTAGCTGCAGTCGTCTTCTCCGGCGACGGCATCTAGGAGCGATTCCGGCGAGCTTCTAGTGGAGGCTTCGGGAGGCAGCGGTGCGACACGCAGAGGAGCGGAAAAGCGAGAGGGAGATCCAGGGAGGAAGGACTAACACTCTGGGGCCAGGGCCGTGCCTTGGACCAAGCCCCCCACCTAGGCCACCGGAAAACAGCTCCGGCGAGGCCTGGGGGCTGATTCCGACCAAAGGAAGCCTCTGGCCTGATTGGAATCTACTCGAAAAGTCACAAGGAATCCTAGGAAAGTAGAATTGAAGGCAATGGAAGCTAAAGGAGGACGTACCTGGTCCAGCAGTGGCGCGAGTGATCAGAGCTTGCTGAAAAAGGCGCTAGGGTAGGCTGGAGTGCTCGGCAAGGCCACGGGAGAATAGCGCAGAGCTCTGGGATCTCTCCTCTCTCTTTCTTTCCCCCTTTGAATTCCCTCAATTCTCGCTCTGTACCCCTCCTTTTATAGATGAGGTCCGGCGACTTGTAACAACCCATTTCTCTGTAACAGAACTCCTAACCATCTAACAGAATTCTCCAACCAACTAAACAGAACTCCCAACACCTAACGACCTAACAAACTACTGTCCTCCACACTCCCTCTTGTCCCCTTGCGCGTCGACAGAGAACAACGGCGATCCAAGCTGGGGAGTGGCTGCAGCTGGTCAGCAGGCTGGAGGATGGATGGCTAGATGGATGGGTTGCTGATCAGCGGCTGGTTCGTGTGGTTTTGGTGAAGTCAGTGAAGGAAAGAAAAATGGGTTTATGAGGTGAAGGAGAAAAAATGTAAATAGAGAGGAGGAGATGGGTTGTTGGGTTGGAAGAGGAAGAAGGCAATGGACTGAGTTGTTGCATTATGGGCCTTTATGGGCTTAATGGGCCTTCATAGGCCTTCATGGGCCAAAGTAGGCTTTCATGGGCCTAAGTGGGCCTAATCGATATACCATCACACTTTCATCCTGCAAAATTAGGAAATTAGGGTGTCTACACCGTCCAAAATCAGACGATCGAATTTCGACCAGAGGACCTAAACTGACAGAAAAACAGTATGTCGAACGGAATCGGTATACTGAAATCCACTGGTTCGGTATGCCGTTTCCATTTCGGTATGTCGAATTCTGTGAAACCAGAAAACGGTCCAAACCTTACTGTCCGAAATCGCCCTAACAGAGACCTCTGATCGGACCTACTAAACAAACACCAAAAATCTTGCATAAAACATATGGTGTAGACCCTCGAGTCTACTCCAAAACCTAACAAACAAAACTAAAATCCATTCACCATGCATCAAGATATAAAATCGGAAAGTCAAAAGGGTCAAAAGGACCCAAAACGCAACCACCAACATAAATGCCCATAAAAGCTCCATAAATTCTCATAAAACCACAATAAATTCTAGGAATGTAAATTTACCTAGATTCCATGCAATCCTAGCATTTTCTACCAATTTCATGCTCTCTATTACATGGAGTGGAGATGCATACCTGGAAAACGCCTCCGACGATTCTCGACCACCTCTGGCGAACTCTGGCGACCACGGCCTCGCCACGACCACGGGAGCACACCACATAAGCTCTGCGCACCACCCCGAGCAACCACAGCCCTCCGCTTCACTCCCTCGATCTCTCTCTCGACGCGCGTGAAGGAAGAACAGGGGAAACAGAGGAGGTCAAGTGAAAGGAGAAGGGGAAAGGAGAAGGTAGAGTGGGGAGGAAGAGAAAGAAGGTGGGGGAGGAGGAGCGATGCGCCACCGAGGAGGAAGGGAAAGAAAGAAGAAGGAAGGAGAAGACAGCGATGGCGATAGAGGAGAGCAATGCGGCTTATAAAGTCTGCGCCCGTAGTAGCTGAGAACGTGCTCACCTGCGCGTCTCAGCCACCGGTACACCGCACTAGCGCCCAACCACCAGCCACAACCAACAGTCTACAAATACAGGCCCCATGGGGACCCCACACCGACCCACACCCGGGTCCCACACCTATAGTGTCACAATACACAGTGTCAACCACGCACAGGGACATGCAAATAGAAGCCGACCCACGAGGTCCAAGTCTAAAAGTACAAAACCGCACAACGGACCTCAGAATAGTAACACCTGTCTAAAAATAAAATTCATAAAATATAAATAATTACAAACTAAATTTTACGGATGTTACAAATATAATAGAAAAGACCGTCTAATTTCGTAACTTAGAGCGTATTGTGATTTCATGGCACCTCTAATTTCGTAACTTAGAGTGTATTATGGTTTCATGGCCTAGTGCACTTATTTGAAAAAAGTCTCATGAGTCCAGTGCTTACGTGGTTCATGTCTTTAGACAAGACCACCGCGACAATATGGCAGAAGTTATCCTTAGCCTTTCTAGATTACTATTCCCATAACGTAGACGGTGTAGCTAGAAGGACTTAGAAGCCATCGGTCAAAGGACTTTCACCCATGCAATCTTTGGTTACCTATCCATCTAGGGCCATAATAGTTATGCTAACCCTATTATAACTAGAAAAAACTGTAGAGATCATAGTTCCTCATGGTCATCTTTAAACTCAAGGGTCTGGCCAAGGTGCATATTATAAGAAAGTAGAGCCTAAAAAGAATCTAGTTGTCAATGTCATCTCTTTTATGGAACCTTCACCCGAGAGTCCACAGTTCCAGACTTCGAAAAAAGGAGCTAAAAAGTCTTAAAACTTTCCCTTTGAAGTCTTAGGCTACTCATGCTAGCAAGAGTTACACCAGTAGATGGCATGATTGTCCAAGAGAGAGTACAACCCCTTGAGCGAATGTTTGAGTGCCACACTACCTAAAATCAAAAAGACACGATTATCCTTCTAGAGGTTTGAACAAGTACTTGATTCATTAGCATCATGGTTGAACAAGTACGCCTATTGTGAGTTTTATAGAGGGCAAGGGGCATGTGATAGACAGATGTTGGTGTTAAGCAACTTGTTACAATTAATGATCGACAAGGAAACCATTATTGTGGATGGAATCAAAACTCCATCAAATGTCATCCAAAATCGTTTACCCTTTCAGAACAACTCTATCAACATGATAGAGGAAGAAGTGAGACGCCCTTGAGAGGTAGTTTGAGTGAAAGGAGGAAGACCCATCATCATTTTAGGACCTAGACCTAGGGTTGTAAATGGGTCAAGTGTAACCTATTAATTTGAGTCAACCCGATCCGTTAAAAATAGATTATGGTAGAACTTTTGTATACCCGTTGACCCGTCATCACCCGCCAACTCATAAATTTAATGGATCAGGGTTTAAGTAGCATACTACGGGTACCCGTTAACCTATTAACCTGGAGGTAATTAAGTAAATTTACCTAAACCCTAACATTTTAAAATAAAATATAAATATGTATAAGTATATATAACATTTTAAGTTTTAACCTAAGAACTTCTTAGCCTACTGCCTGCATACAGCGATACGTTCGCAGCCCGCACCCCGCACGGTCGCACCCCGCAGCCGGCAGCCTGCACCCCGTAGCCCGCACCCCGCAGCCAGCACCCCGTAGCCCACAGCCAGCACCCCTCACCCCGCAGCCGGCAGCCCGCACCTCGCACCCCGCACCCCGCACCCCACAGCCTCCTCACCCCGCAGCCGACTCTCCCCCCACGACGGGCGACAGCTCTTGGCTCTCCAACACCAACAGTTTATCTGTCTTGGTATCTACAGAACTAAGTGAGGTACTCTTCTTATCGTGGCAGTGTTATGATTCTTGATTGAAAATAAACAAGCTATACTTATTTTGTTCCATGTGCATATACTTATTATGTTCATGTTATGATTCTTGAACAAAATAAATGCTACAATTTAGTAGAAAGCTTCAATGGCAGTGTAAAAAAACTATACTTATTTTGCTCCTTTGTTTTATTTCTGCAAGCTTCAATGCATGTTACGAATGTTAATATGTTAGTATGTTATGGGTGGAATGTTAATATGTTAGTATCATGTTCATATCGTCTATTAATAAATTAATGATATTAAAGAGAAGTTGTCATGTTCAAAATGAGAATTTTTTGGAGTTTCTTGATGATTGCTAGTGTATTGTAATTTGTCTTGATCATGTTTTTTTACAAATATTTGTCTTGATTATGTTAATATGATATCAAAGAAATTTGTCTTGATTACTTATAACTGAATTTCCTATTTTGATGTTTATTGTTCATTTTATGTGATTTCAATTTGACACGTTTTATTTTCTAGATATAATGTCACACATAGAACCAATTAATGTTGAATCTGACACTGTTGAACAACAAGAACCAACATCAACTACAAACACTCAGAATCAGAAAAAGACAAGGCAAATAAAATTGGATGCTTGGAAGGATTTTATTAGAATTGAAGTTGATGGGATACCTAAGGCGAAATGTAAACATTGTAGTGTTGAATATATGATTAGGCCAAAAGATGGGACAAAGAATTTAATTCAACATTTGAAACTTAAGCGTCCCTCAAAAGTGAAGCAAGATGTTCATCAAATGTTAATAAGTGTGGCAGGACAAAAAAGGAATAGAGAAAATGCCATAGACTTATAAAATTGGAATTTTGATCAAGAATTGAGAAGAATAAATCGTGCTCATATGATCATTATTCATAAGTATCCTTTTGCTATTGTTGATCATGTCGGATTTCGAGAATTCATTAGAAATCTTCAACCACTATTTAGAATGATTTCACGTACCACAATAAAAAAAGATTGCATGAATATTTATGAAGAAGAGAATGTGAAATTATATAGCCACTTGGAGACACTCAGTTGTCGTATTAGCCTTACCACTGACATGTGGACATCCAATCAAAACAAGGGCTATTTTGCTTTGACAGCACATTATATTGATGATAATTGGAAAATGCAGAAAAGAATTCTTAATTT
>JAMKQA010037263.1:0-15086 GCA_024699735.1 Posidonia australis | reverse complement strand
CATACTCCAACTCCTCTCCAAGGTATGGTAAGGGTAGAGCTACAACGCACGCCTCTCACTCTTGGGCTGACTTCTGTCTTCTCTATTCTTTTATGCCCTTGCGAATGTATGTTTTCTTTTCTGGCTCACACTCTCAGTCACCCCTAACATTTTATCTCCCTCTTGGAGGTGCAGGAACCTTGTAGAGCTTGGTCATTTCGTCTAGCTTTGATGTTTGGTGACTCCCTTACTAACTTAGTTGTCTAAGTAGTGACAATTGAGGTGGGATAATCCATTCTGACATTGGCGAGCTATTCCAATTTTCCATCATTGGGCAGAATATTATTGACAAGCAAACTACCCGTTTTAATTGTTCTTGATGTTTTTTCCTATTTTGTGTGTTTTTTTCTTTCTTTTTTTCAACTTTTATGCTTTTTCTATATTGTTTTTTGTGTTCTGGTATATGGTGATGCAAAAAGACAAACAAAGGGAACAAAGGAAATGGATACAACTCCAGTCCTTGTTGTTGCTGTTTTGTCGATGCCATCAGGGTTCAAAGTAACTCCTTGCAGTGCCACTGGAAACCGGAATCAAGGTAGGTGTAACCGAAGCTATCACAACCATTATTGGAATTGAGACATTCACTGTGAATGCTGAATATGCTGGCGACATTAAGACTGCATCTTTGTTGGAGTTGATATCTACTGTGACGGCTGTCTCCTACTTGATCCAGGGTATTTGCACGTGCTGGGTCAAATCGGTGCATGGCAAACTGGCAAACTTTAGGTTGGGCCCCTGCAGAGGAACAAGAACAAGAGTGGCACACATGAGTGTCGTCGGACAGAATTGAGAAAAGAAAGGAGGATAAACTAGGCAAAGGAGGAACAAGAACAAGAACAAGAGCAGCATACACATGTGCTGCCAGACAGAAGTAGAGAGACGACAAGCTAGGAAAAAGAGGCCCGATGGATTCCCCGAGAAAGGACTGGGAGAAAGTGGGAAACCTTTGAAGTTTCAGTATCCTCGGAGCTTGCAGGCTCAGACACGGTAAGGTCGGCTATTCTAGGGCGTGCACGTGTGTGTGAAGGTGTGTGTGCAAGTGTATGTGTGTGCTACCTCCTGTGTGTTGACGACAATGTTCCCATTGTCAATCAAATCTAGGACGGATTTCAGGAGAGTGAAACACTTGTTTGTCGAATGTCCACGAGTGCAATGGTATTGGCAAAACAAGTTAGCCTTATACCACCTAGGAAGCGGGTCCCATGGTGGGTGAATCTCTGGTAGCCGTAGGAATGGTGCAACTTTAGGAAAGATGTCGCTCAACGAATCCCCAAATGGGGTGAAGTCTCTTTCCTTATGGCAAGGCCGCCTCTACCGTTGTTACTACCCTTGCTGAACTGGCACGACACAACATGTCGGTTCAACGGTGGTGTGTGAACGTGTAATGTGTGTAGACCTAGATGCTGGTGAGGATAAGGATGTGGATGCGGGTGTTGTGCCTCGCGTGTCGACAACAATAGTCCCACTGTCGATCATCGTTTGAACGACATCCTGTTGAGTGTAGCATTTATTAGTCGAATGCCCCGGGGCTCAATAATAATCACAGTATGCGCTCGTGTCATTCCACGGAGGGAGTGGAGTTGGTGGGGGACACGGATCCAGGAGTCTTAGAAGCGACACAACCTGAGGAAAAACAGCGCTCAGTGGCTCACCCAGAGGAGTGTAGTCACTTTCAACGTGACAACCTCGTTTCTTCTTAGGTTGTTGTCCTTGTTGAGCCAATGCGACGAGATGCACTGGCTTGACAGTGGGAGGTGTGCGCCTAGTGTGTAGTGACGACCTACGTGTCGGGACCTGATCCTGATGTTTAGGTGGTTTCTGAGTATGCTGTGTTGTGTGTGGTGTTGAGCGTGAGAGCAACAGTGTGGCACCGGTACAGCTTCGGGTGACGGACTCGAGAAATGATGTACTCTCGCACAACTAATGGGTTGATTCTTAAGTGACTATGATGCATGCTGGTTGTGGTGCAAGAGGCAGAGATAACACCCCCATCGCCGAAGCGGTATGATGCTGAGGTGATGGTATGGGCGATAGTGTAGTGGGGTGAGTCTGTAATGCTATAGTGGTCTACACTGGAACCTTAGAGGTCAAAAGAGGAGGACTCTCAACATGATCAAGAGAAAGGGCCATGCACTTGAACTCTCGGGCCAAAGCTCTCAAGTATTGAGCCTGTGTGGCCGAAGACTCATCAAAAGATGGGTCAGAAGGCAAGAGCAGAACAGGAATGGCCCCTAAAACAGATGAAACCGCAGCTAATTGATCTCCTAAAACAGGAGGGCCCGAGGAATAGGGTGCAGCTGGCAGTACTTTTGGGACCCGCATGGTAGTCACCGTAGTCGAATCAGTGATGGGCCCTAGACCGGCTTGTGTCTGCCACTGTCCCTGAAGAGGAAATAAGGATCCTCCATGATTCCCAAATCAGGACGCATAGAGGGAAGAAGAAACAGTCAAAGTGAGAGAAGGAGGATCTGAGTGTGGATTCGCCTTTAGAATAATCAGAGGCTTGTGGGTCTGCGGGGCCATGGCTACCACAAGCGAAATAAAAGGAGCTGCAGAAAAAGACAAACGCATGAGCCCTAAGACGAGCTACTGTCAAAAGTGACCAGTAGCTCAGAAAAGGCAAGAGAAAACAACCACGGGGGACCGCCCGCGACGGAGACACCCGAGCTCCTAGCTGACGACCTTGCAACAAGCTACCTGAGAAAACAAGCAAGAGAAATAGGTATCAGAACTTGGACAACGACACAAAGATAAATGCGAGTTATTAAAGTGGCATGCCATGACATACAATGCAGATGAATGTCCTAAAGTGCACTCTCTCACCATGCATGTCCCATATGGGGTTGACCGCACAGGACGCACTCATGGGTTTTAGGTTTTGACTATGGTCAGAAAAGTAGGTTCCCATTCTAAATCCTGGCCAAAGCGCAGGCAGTGAACGAGTGGTGTGTTGGTGGCCTTGTCTACTGCTGTAGCATGGAGTTGTACCCTATACTAGCACCGACACGACCCCAGACAAGGGGGGACAAACTAGCAACACGCCATACGCCAAAGCTATAGAACGGGCTACTAGAATTGTCCTTCGCGAATTGTGGGTAGACTCAGAGGAGAAGATGCATGCTTTCTAAAATGATCATTCATGCAATATGCTTTTGTGTCTTTTACTTGCATTTTATTAAACCATGGGGTATTGTGAGCATTTGTCTCTAATTACACCTTATTATTTGTTCGTTTGAGTTTGTGTGTTTTATTTTAACTAGATAGGGAGGCAAACATGTCTCTACTCTTCTAATCATGGCAAATACAAATAAAGGGAAGAAAACACACAATCAAGGCATCTAAAAAGTCAACCAGCAGGCAACATGGCATGTGCTGGTGTAGTGCACACAAGTAAGTGAATAAAAGCAGGTATCGACAAAAAAAGCATGAATTAAGTCATGTACACGTGTGGTGGCATAGCAACAGTGTAAAAAGGCACAAAAAGGCATGTTTAGTCAAATATGTACAAGTAAACAGAACAAGCAAACAAACATAAGGTACATAGACCAAAGACAAATAATTAAACCATAATGAAAGCTAGAATCTGGTTATCCCTAATGGATTCGCCAGTTTCTTTGACCATGTCAGTGGAACCCTGCACGACTCTCCTTACCAGGTGTGTGGAAGCACATGAGGAGTCCCGATACGGTCACGGCGAAAATGGTGAATCCGGAGAAGAAGACTAGACTTGGAAACACCAAGGAAAGATAAGAAAGGATAAGGAAAGGGGTTGCCACCTAGTCTTTTAATGGAAAGACGAGGAAAACCAAACAAAAAAGAAAACCAAGAAGGAAACAAGATGAAGGAAACATGTATGCTCCATGCCTAATGGATGTAATGCACAAATCAATGCGGGCCAGAGAAAGGGTAAGCATTCTTGTTACGCATGGGAAAGGGGTTAGGCACCCCCATGCACTTGAGGAACTCGTTCTTTCTAGGTTTCCTACTTTCTAAATGGCTTATTGGATGTGTGGTTGCCTATTCTGAATGCTCATACTAAAGATGACTGAAAAACATGCCAAAAAAAGAGAAGAAATGAATAAAAGGGAAAAAGTTAATCCGAGGGTCAAATGTAGGCATTGAGAATGCCGCTTTACTGTATGCCCTTGGGCAATGATGAAAATCATGAAAATCTCGGAAAGCGTCATGCAAATTAGTGGAAACTCGATGAAATCCGAGAAAATCAAATTGGGGAAAATAATCCTCATTCGCGACAATGTCAGCATTGTTAAGCCTTTTAAAGTACGCCCTCAGGCGATGGAAAGCCAAATCAAATATAAATTGTGAAAATCGGAAGAAATCCAGGAAACGATGAGAGAACCAAGTTTGAAACGAGTTAGAAATGCGTGCATAATATGAGGAAGAAAATGCAAGAAAATTTGCATGAAACGGTGTGACAAAATATGCAAAATGAATGTGAGAGTGTAAAAATGAAAATTCCAGGGGCCTTTGTGCAAAAAATCCAAATTCTAAATGAAAATTGAAATTCTGAAGCTAAATCATCAAAATACATAGAAAAACACATTTCATGTAATTTTGAAGAAATCTGGGGTTAAATGTGTAAATCTGTGCATTTTTTGTCAATTTGAAGGTTCCTAGGAGTCAAAATGCAATTCTACCATTAAAACATGCATTTAATGCAATTTTATGGAAATTCAGGGTAAAATATGCAAGAAAAAGAGTCTATGTTGAAATCAGAAAGTTCCAAGGGCAATTCAGTAATTTTACCCTTGAAAACATGCCTTCACAGTGAAATCTGTAAAGTTTAGGGGCTAAAATGCAATTTAACCAGAGAAACATGCATTTAGAAGATTTTTAGAAAAGTTCAGGGGCTAAAATGCAATTTAACCAGAGAAACATGCATTCAGAACAATTTTAGAAAAGTTCAGGGGCTAAAATGTAAATTAACCAGAGAAATATGCATTCAGAATGATTTTAGAAATGTTCAGGGGTTAAAATGCAAATTAACCTGAGAAACATGCATTCAGAAGAGTTTTAGAAAAGTTCAGGGTTCTTTATGCAAAAATATTGGATTCAAATGCATGAAAATAAACTCTAAGGGTTTTTATCAAACTTTGAAGCTTGGAAAACATTATTAGGAAAACTCAGGGGGCACATTACAATATTTTCAGTTAAAACTTTATTCAAACGATTTAAAAAAATGTGTAGAGACCTAAATGTAAGAGAAAAGGACCTACTTGCAAGAAATAAGGACCTATTTGTGAGAAAAAAAGACCTAAATGCAACAAAACAAAAGTTTTGGAATTTTAATCAATGAAAACTTATTTTTTTACTTTTTAAAAAAGAAAAAGGATCGACGGCTGCCGGCGATCGTCGACGACCGCCGGAGGGACACTCAGAGGCTATCCCATGGCCTGATCTAAGATTAGACTCCACGGGATGCAAGAAGAGAAGGAGAGGAAGAGATTCAACGGTTTGGATCAGGGATTCAACAGCGGGAGCAGGCCTCCCACCTCCCTCGCCGTCGGAGCACTCCGGCGACGGCGCCAGAGAAGATGGGGGCTACTGGAGGTTACGACCCGGCGTCTCTGGGCTCCAGGAGGCACAGGAGAGCGGCGAGGATCGTTTGCCTTCCTTCAGAGGTCAAAATGGATGAAGATCGCGCAAAGTGGGTTCCGCCAACCGTCACTGATGTCTTCTCAGGCGAGCCAGGTTGCCAGGGTGATCCAAGGCCTGAACCGTGATCCTGGAACCTCAGGAGTATTGGTGGAGCGTCGGAGATCGTTCCCTGGTGGTCGGAGCAGCGTTGCAAGGCTGGAGGCTCGCGTCTCCTCTTTGGTTTCAGTCTTCTTCCCCGGCGACGGTGACCTGGCACAACTCTGGCGATCTTCTAGTGGAGTCCTCGGGAGGCAGTGAAGCTGCGCGTAAAGGGGTGGATAAGTAGGAGGGAGATCTAGTGAAGAGAATCCAAGGTTCTAGGACCAAGGACAAGCCCTGGATCAGCTCCCCCACCTAAGTCGCTGGAAAACGACGACGGCGAGGCTTCGAAGCTCGATTCCAACCAGGGAAGGCCTCTGGCTTGATTGGAATCAATCAAGGGGGACAGAGGAAGACCTAGGGAAGCATTTTTAACATGAATTGAGGTCAGTAGAGTGTGTACCTTGTCTGACAGTGTGGTGGATAGTCAGAGCTTGCCGGAGCTCGCCGGAGATGGTTGGAACCTCTGATTGCTCACTTCCACGAGCTTCCTTTCTCTTCTAGGAACTCTCTGATAGCTTTGGTTGGGAGGAAGAAGGCTTGGGGAGCTCTCCTCTCTCAATTTTTGCAAAAGTGCCAAAAGTCCTTTTTCTACTTGCAAAAGGGGCTATTTATAGGCTTGGCTGGTTGTTCTGGCTAGAGTGGAAGATGGTTATGGTGGTTAGGAAGTGGTGGAAGTGGTTATATTTGTTGGAGAGAAGTGGGAAGTAGTTGAGTTTGTTGGAGAGAAGTGGGAAGTAGTTATGTTTGTTGGAGAAAAGTTGGTAGTAGTTATGTTTGTTTTGGTTGTTACATGAGTTTGTTAGATTAGTTAGGATGTAGTGGAAGTCAGTTAGGTTGTTGAGGTTTGACTTTAGGGTTTTCGGCTTGGCTTATGGTTTAAGGTTTGACTTAGAATTTGACCTAGGTTTTAAGGTTTGGATTATTATGGTTTTGAATTTAATTTAGGTCCTAACCTAGGGTTTAATGTTTGGATTAGGGTTTAACCTCGATTTTATGGTTTATTGGTATTTTAGGGTTTTGTTTTGTATTAGGCTTTTTAGAGCCCAGTTAGGGTTTTGTATGGTGCGACAGAAAGGTGTGCCTGTCTGGTGTGCCAAATAGATGCGCCAGATAGGTGCGCCTGCATTCGTGGTTGTTGGAGTGAGGAGTGGCTGTTGGGTTTGGCCTATTTGCAAGCATATTGGGGTGTATACACCTTCTTCCGGAGTTGGCTAGTATGCATAGCATTTTTCAGGTACCCATGCTGAGGAAGTGTTTAGCTGACACGTCCTAGGTGATACTAGTTTAGCCAAAGGCGATTCAGAAGGACCTGTCTATGGTAGAGGACGTAGTATGGATTCTAGACCGAAAAGGGCAAGTCCTCAAGAATAAGGTCATTCCATTGGTGTTGGTTCAGTGGTAGCACCATGGCACAGAGGAGGCTACCTGGGAGTGTGAGGTGGACATCTAGATGAAATACCCCCATTTGTTTTATTAGTGGTGAATTTCAAGGACGAAATTCCTTTTAAGGGAGTAGGATATAACATTTATGCTCGATTATCTAGATTAGTGTAAACCATGAATATTTGTAATATTTGTGTAATATGGTTTATTAATGGATAATCATAGTGTTTTTGGCCCAATGTGTGTAATTTTCTCTTTGTGTGGCTATGTTGGCTTGGTTTCCCTGGGTTGAGGGGTATTTTTGCCTGTTGTGTCTCCTATTTGTGTGTGGGATCCGGGTTTGGCTAGTGGTCAGGGAGCACAATGCCCTCCCTTCACGTGCCCTCTTTCTTCTCCTTCTTCTTTTTTTCCCCAACTCATGAGTCTACACCACTCGTCCCATCTCCACCTTGCCAATGGTGGAAAGCTACTGGTGGCCAGCAGGATTCAAGGGTGGCAGGGGAGAGGAGAAGATAAAGAGGAGGGGGAGGATGAGGGGGAGAGGGCATCGACGAGCCAGAGGAAGAGGCGGAGGAAACCAAAGTGCAAGTTGTGAACCAAGAGAGAGAAGTGAGGGCTGGAGGAGAGTGCAGTGGTGCTAGAGCTTCGCCAAAGGATTGGGGAGCTTGGAGGGCACAGGAGGTAAGGGGAGATTGCTAGAGGCATGCTTGGGTCGCTGGAATCCACAAATGAGTATGTGTCCCTCCTCCCTCTTTGTTTATGTATTTGATGAATAAAATGGTAGAAATCATGATAAATTAGGATTAAATCATGAAAAATGTGGAACTGGTATGAATGAGTTCGAATGCATGCTTAGGAGTGATTTATGCCATATTTGTGATTTATGGTGAATTATGGTGGATTTTTGGATGTTTTATGGAATGTGTGCTACAGTGATCATTTTTGAGCTCTTTGTGTTTGTGATTTTATTCCGAGAGCTATGGCTAATGCACTTTGGTAAAATTTGTTTCAAATGGTAGTAGACTTAGAGCCCTACATTTGGTGTGTTTTGTGAGATTTGTGGTTCATTGGAGATGGGTCCGTCGGCGACTCCTATTTTGGCGAACGAGCGACCTAGGGCTTGGAGTATTTTCTAGAATTTACAGAATTTGGTTCGGTATGCCGCTTTTCTATCATTTTGGCCCCAGGTCATTGTTTCAGTCGATCGAAATGTTTCGGTCTATCGGGTCAGGGAATTTCGGACGACCGTTCCAAAATTTGGTCGACTGTTCTGGGTCCTTGAACCAAATTCGGTCTACCGTTTTGGTTTAGTATGCCAAACCAAAGCCTAGAGCCTTAAAGATGAGATTTTGATTAATGATGATTAGGAATGGATTTTTATGTGGTTTTGACATGTGTTTAAGCGTAATCCACATAATAAGATTTTGCATCATGGGAATGATTTCCATGATAAAGAGTGAATGATTTAAGGTGTTTTTGGGCATGAGTCCCATGCTTATGAAATATGAATGGCTTTAAATGATTTATGGCATATGACATTTTGATGGAATCCCCCTGTGAGTCGGAGGATGATTTATGGAATGTGATTTCCTGTAACGGAAGGATTTGAAAGTGGTTTTTAAAGAAAACCACATGTTTTGAAAAGTGAATTTTTGTGTGGTTTGGGGCCACGTGGGTTTGGTGTCAGCAATCTGATATGGGTATGAGACTCCAAGAGAACTAGTTGTCAGACACGACTGTGGTTTTCGTGGTTGAGGCAGTTGAAAGAGACCGAGATATCCCATATGAGATGATGTTGGTTGGGCCTTGAGGTGGAAACCTAGGTGACTAAACATCGATGGACGTTGTGAAGAGACGTATTCCCATGCATATGTGATAAAAATGAAATGCTGAGGCATGTAGGCTGGGGTGGTGTCCTCCTACATAAGGAAGTTCATCACGACATTGTAGTAAGGTTAGGGGTTGCAACTTCACTGACTGCTTGTGGCTGGGTCGCCTCTGATCAAGGTGATAATATTGAAAACGAATGTGAATGAGTATGTGGTTTTGAACTGGAACTGCACTGTTTTTTGGCTTGTGGTTTTAGCCAAGTTCCAGCACGAGTTGATACTTGAGGTTTTAGCCAGTTGCCAACCAATTGTGATTGTGTTTTCAGCCATGTGTGGCCTTGTGATTTTGGGCTGGATTTGGTCAAGAATATGGTTCTCTCGAAATGTGTAAGTGTTGAAAATGCATGAGATTTGAATAAAGAAAATGGTTTGAAAATGACCTGGTTTGGAAAGCAGATTTCCTGAGTTTTGTGAAATGGTTTTATAACTAATAGAGATTAGAGTTTTCTCGTGGTTTTCCATGGTTAGCCACGTACTAGGTGACTTAGACGTTACTCACACGTGTTTTGCTTTTTGTGTTTGGTTTTCAGGTGTGTAGCTGGAGTGTAGTTTGATCACCGGTGCATGAGTTTCAGAGTCACTTGTTGCACACTATTTCTAGGTAGTAGTCTTTCCCTTGTTATTTTAATTATTGTAAATAATTATAATTAGGGGATGATGCTATGTTTTGTAGCACCTCCGGGGCGTTACATTTCAAGAGTAATCCACATAATGAGATTTTGGATCATGTGAATGATATCCTTAAAAAAGAAATGAATGATTTGAGGTGTTTTTGGGCTTAAGTCCCATGTTTATGAAATGTGAATGGTTTTAAATGATTTATGGCATATGAGATTTTGATGGAATCCCCCTATGAGTGGGAGGATTTATGAAAGAATGTGGTTTCCTGTAATGAAAGGATTTGAAATTGGTTTTTAAAGAAAAGTGCATGTTTTGAAAAGTAGATTTTTGTGTGGTTCGGGGCCATGTGATTTTGGTGTTGGCAATCTGATAGGGGTATGAGACTCCAATGGAACCAGTTATCAGATATGACCTAGGTTGTCGAGGATGATGGTGATTGAAAGAGACCGGAGTACCCCATATGAGATGATGTTAGCTAGGCCTAGAGGTAGGAACTTGGGTGACCGAACACCGATGGACATCATGAAGAGACGTATTCCCGTGCATATGTGATAAAAATGAAATGTTGAGGTTTGTAGGCTGGGGCGGTGTCCTCTCACACGGAGAAGTTTATCGTGGCATTGCAATAGCATAAGGGTTGCGACCTCACCAACTGCTTATGGCTGAGTCACCTCTGATCAAGGTGACAATATTGAAAATGAATGTGAATGAGTATGTGGTTTTGAACTGGAATCGGACTGTGTTTTGGCTTGAGGTTTTAACTAGGTTCCAATACTAGTTGAGACTTGAGGTTTTAGCCAGTTGCCAACCAATGTGTGTTTAGTTTTGAGACATGTGTGGCCTTGTAGTTTTGGGCTGGATTTGGTCGAGAATATGGTTTTCTCGAAATGCATAAGTGTTTAAAATGCATGAGATTTGAAGAAAGAAAATTATTTGAACTGGCATGGTTTAGAAAGATGATTCTCGAGTTTGTGAAATGGTTATATTTAATAGAGGCTTGAGTTTTCTCATGGTTTTCCATGGTTGGGCATGTATTGGGTGACTTAGATGTCACTCACGTGTGTTTTGTTTTCTTTGTTTGGTTTTCAGGTGCGTATTTGGAGTGCACTCTGATCACCGGTGCATGAGTTTCAGAGTCAATTTTTGCACATTGTTTTTGGGTAGTAGTCTTCCCATGTCATTTTAATTTTTCTAAATTGTTATAATTAGCGGATGATGCTATGTTAGGTAACACCTCCGTGGCAGGGGCAATACAATCATACCTCCACACCCAATGGTACCTCGAGTCTAAGCACCTGGAACCAATCAGTATATCATACGTCCAAGTCTAGACGGCACCTCAACCCACGAACCTAAACCTTGGTCTTGTGAACGACAGTTAGGGAGTCTCATACCTCTGAGACCTGAGGAACACTTGCCTATGGTATCTTGGTCCTCGACCTCAACCTAGGTGACGCGCCTAACCACTCGAGAATGTCGTGACATCCCTTGGTCCAAGTAGCATGGCCCATGGTATCTCAACCCACATACAGAAAACACGAAAATCCTTTTCCAAAATGGGGCCATTTATATCTCTTGAAAACTATTTTCAAAATCATTTTATATCTTTTCAAAAATCCACAAAATCGACACATCAGGTGTCTATAATAGACCACTACTGATGGCCCACAATCCGCCTCAATATAAGCAATACAAACCAATCTGACAAAATCATCAAAGCCTCATTTATAATTCAAACTTGGGCCTAGTTTGGCACACTGGACCGAAACGGTTGACTGAACCTGGTTGAGACACCCAAAACGACAGATCGAATTTTGAATTGGAAGAACAAAAATCTCTAATTAGATAGACCGAAATTAATCGATCAACCAAACCAGTCGACTGGTCAACACCCATGGTCGACCAAAACAGGGCCTAGGGGACCTATCTGACAATAAATCGTCATATCAAAATCAATTCAGCATACCATTTTCTACAAAAACTGAAAAACTATCCAAGCCCTAGCCTGCTCGATTGCCTAAATGAGAGTGAGGGGCAGACCTACCAAATAAAATCCACAATTCATAAATAAAACATGAGATGCAGACGCTTGAGACTACACCAAATCCACATAAACGAAACCACGATCCATGCATTATAGATCGAGAAACAAAATCACAAAGCAAGAAGGGTCAAAATGACCCAAACCAATCACCACCATTAATAGGCCATTAATACTACCATAAATCATCATAAATTCTAATTAAATTCTCAAAACATTTTTTCCTAGGTTTCACGCATTCCTGGGATTTTCTTCTAATTTCATGCTTTCCAACTCTTGTGACGACGACGAGCTCCACCTCGAGCTCTATGTGCCTCTGGGACAACGATTGGGGCTCCACTGGACTAGCTCAAACACTAGCACTCAACACTGCACCTCTCTCTCTCTCTCTCTCTCTTACTCACTTATGTATAGAGGTGGAAAAAGAAGAAGAAGGCAGAAAATGAGGGTGGAGGAGGGAAAGAGGGGAAAGAAGGAGAAGGAGGAGGGGAAAGTGGTGGAGAAGATGGGTGAAGGTGGAAGGGAAGCGTGCGCGGGTGAGAAGGAAAAGAGGAGTGGTGGGGAAGAAGAAGAAGAAGGTGGCGTATGCAGGACGACTCAACTTGTTCTCACTCTTAAGTATGCATGGTTTAGCGTTGGTTACATGGGTGCATAGTGACCACTCCACGCATGCACATCTACATGTCTCCCAACCACCAACCAGCACATATGTAACGCCCCATATTTTCCACAATAATTTAAAACAAATTAAATTACGGGAAAATTAAAGCTAAATAGAAAATATCTAACTACCAGGAACCTATGTGTGCGGCTAGGAGACTCCAGACTATATGCACTATGCTAACCCTCTGCATGCCTGCACCTGCAAACTAAAAACACGAGGAAAACACATGAGTGGCAAAAGTCACCCAGTACGCACTCCAAGAAAACAACAGAAAACAAAACAATAATCTATTTTCCTTTTAAATTCATTTCGCAAACCCTTTTCTCAAAACCTCTCAAACTAGGCCCACACCGGCCAAAACTACAACCAGGGCTCTACTAGCCCAAAGCCACAAACAAAGACCCTCAATGGCCAAAACCACACATAGTGAGTCGAGAAGCCCAACGCTAGGCAACCTAACTTTGGCTACACGTAAACCACCGAAGAGCGACCACAACGTTCTGCACTATCACGGTGACGGCCACCTTGTGTAGGAGCGTTCACCGTCCAGCGATTCTCCCTCTCTGGAGAACCCTCAAAAGCCAACCCCCCTTGGGAAGGCTGTTTTGTCTCTCAAGACGCTACAAGCTACGAGGCACGTGTCCCACCTGCATTGACCACAGAGTACGCCTCCTCACGGCGTCCTCTATACACGGTGCATAGGAGGGAGTGTCATACCTCGACACCCGAGTCTTAGTGCTCACAGCGACAGCAGGAGTATCATACCTCCCCGTCATGCCACAAGACACATCAACCCGTGGACCTCAACCCTAGCCTTGAGACGATAGTGAAGGAGTCTCATACCTCCAAGACCCGATGCCCCGTAACCATAGGTATCTCGGCCCCTGACCTCAACCATGGAGTCGTGCCTGACCACTTGAGAATGTCGTCACATTCCCTGGTCTTGATGACACGGTCCCACACTATCTAGGCCTGCACACAAAAAACTAGGAAAACTTTTTCCAAAACAGGCCAACTACTTCTTTGAAATCCACTTTCCAAAATCATTTTCATATCTTTGAAAACTCTTCCAAAACCTCGGCAAAACGGCACATTAAGGGTCCAAGGAGACCACCATTGACGGCCCACAATCCCTCTTAAAGGGACAAAACAAACCAATCTAGAAAATCCCTGGTTCGGTATACCGATTGGAGTCGGTCGACCGAATCATGTCAATGGTCAACACTCAGGCCAAAATCAGTATATCGAAAATGGTTCGGTAGACCGAAATCCATTGATTCGGTAGACAGTCCAAAATCGGACGACCAAACTTCGACTAGTGGACCAAACTGACAGAAAAACACTATATTGAAATAGTTCGGTATGTCGAATTCTGCGAAAAATAGAAAACGGCCCAAACCCTACTGTCCAAAATCGCCCCAACTAGGGCCTCTGATTGGACCAGCTAAACAAACACCAAAAATCTTGCATAAAACATAAGATGTAGACCCTCAATTCTACTCCAAAACCCAACAAACAAAACTAAAATCCATTCACCATGCATCAAGATACAAAATCACAAACGCATAAGGATCAAAATGACCCAAAACATACCAACTGCCATAAATATCCATAAATGCCACAATAAATTCCCAAAAATTCTAAAACATTAAATTTAGCCTAGATTACATGCATCCTATGCATTTCAACCATTTTACAAGATTTCTACACATTAAATTGGGGATACGTACATGAAACGAGGTCCGACGATCTCCGACCGACTCCGAGGACCACGACGCAACCACAGCCACAGGAGCGCTCCGCTCAAGCTCCATGCACCACCACTAGCCACCGCACACTGATGCCGCCCTCAAGCACACTGAGCAGAGAGGAGGTCGTGAGGAGGAGAGAAATAGGGGAGGGAGAGTGAGAGAGAGAATAAAAGAGAGAGACGGGAAAGGAGGTGGGATAAGATGGAGGGAGAGGGGGAGGGGAAAATGAGGGCAGGAAAGAAAAGGGAGGTGGTGTGCTCAGGACGGAGGGAATGCATGGGGGAAGAGAAGGAGGCTTGGGTCATGCATGGCAGAGGCCTCTGGATTAAAAAGCCACGCAGACAGAGTAGGTGGTCACGTGCATGCCAACCTTCCTCCCAACTGTCAGCCTCGCCAACCACCGCATGAACTCAACCACCCACCACAACCACGAGGCCAACTGCCAGCCTCAACCACCAACCCACAATGTGGGCCCAACACGGACCCACACCTGGGCCCCACACACACATTGCCACCATGCACAGTGCCAAACTACTCATAGGGACACGTAAATAGAAGCCAGCCCACGAGGCTCAAGCCCAAAAGCACAAAACCACACAATGGGCCTCGAGAATAGTAACACTCGTCCAGTAATAAAATTCATTAAGATGTAAATAATTACAAAATGAATTTTACTGGTGTTACAACATAGTACAGGTGTAGACACCCCGATTTTGAGGTGAACCAGGAATGATTGTCCTTATGTTGCTTTGGATGTCATCAGCCCTTGAACCGAGCCCCAAACCCATTAGCCAGAGCCATCAGGGCCACCTGCCTTGTCTTCTCCTGCTGTCAGGGCCTCAGCAGTCGAGCCTGTCTCTCCCCAGGGCTATGCCTTTGCTAGCCCTCATCCTCCTCCTACTGCGGCTGTTTCTGTAGTAGCCACCCCCCAGTTCGGA
>JAMKQA010037262.1:0-16140 GCA_024699735.1 Posidonia australis | reverse complement strand
GTGGATGAACGGGGATCCTGAGCTTGCAGCAGCAATTGATCCAACGGCTGGCTGAGGCTGCCCTGCGATTTACTGGCTCAGTGGGGTGAAGGAGACCTGCTGGTTGAAACAGGCTCGGGCTGGTTGAACGAACTCAAGGATTGGAGTGAGCTCAAAAGCTAAATGGGTTCGTGAGGTTGGTAAAGAAAAGGATGGGTTCAGTGAGGTGTGATTTTTGGTGAAAAATGGTAAAATCATTTTATGCATGTGGAGAGGGAGAAATAAAGTGAGGATTGGAAGAAAAGGAATGGGCTAAGTTGCTCATGGTGGGCCTTCATGGGCTTTTGGGTTCAATTTGGGCTTAATGGGCTTCATGGGCCTGTGTGGGCCTCGTGGGCCCCCATGGGCCCAAGTGGGCTTCAATGGACCCAAATGCATTGAATGGGCCCAAATAGGTTAAATGGGCCTAAATAGGTCTTGTGTGCCTAAGTGGGCTCAAATAGGACTTAATGGGCCTAAGTGGGCCTTCATGGGCCCAATTGGGTTTCCATGAATTAAAAGGGCCTTGATAGGGTTAAAGCTCAGCCACTACATCTTTATCCTGCAAAATTGGAAATTTGGGGTGTCTACAATAGGAAATTAGTTTCCCTTATTTTTCCATTCCTAACAGTTACTATTGACTCTAGAATTCCATTTCCTGTCAAATTTTGTGCACAAATAGGTAATGTCATCTTTCTTCCTGGTGAAAAATCCCCAGGCCTTGATGAGTTCCCTCTCTGCTTCTACAATTACTATTGAGACATGCTTAAAGAAGATCTTTTTGAGTTCTTCCAAATTTTCCACCAACCGAAAAACATACACGTCTTAAAATATATCAATCAAACTTTCATCACTTTTATTTCCAAAAAAATTAAGGCTAAGAAAATCCAAGATTATCGACCTATCAGTTTGCTCAATAATAGTTATACAATTATATCAAAATGTTTAGCTTCTCGACTCAACTCTATTCTCAATTCTCTTTTAGATGACTCTTAAAGTGCCTTCTTTTAGGGTTGTAATATCATCGACTGTTTTATTGTCGCCCAAAAAACCTTTAATCTCCTTTACTTCTCTCATATGCTAGGAATTATGATTAAACTTAACTTTGAAAAACCTTTGATAATGTTAACTGGGAATTCTTTCTTAATTCCCTTGAGGGTTTTGGATTTAGTCAGAAATGGTTGTCTTGATTGAAAATGTGTATTTACACTACAAAGTTTTCTATTTTGATCAATGGCTCACCTAAGGGCCACTTTAGTGCTTCTAATGGCTGCTGGTAAGGGGATCCTTTATCCTCTCTCTTATTCATCATTGTTACCCACATTCTTAATTGTATGCATTGTCTTGGTAAAGATAATAACCTCTTAAGGGACATTATATTCCCAAATAATGGAACTGAGTTGTTAAATATTCAGTATGCTGATAATACCTTGCTTTTCGTATCTACATCTAATGAACGTCTTATTAACCTTAAGAGAATCCTTTGTTGCTTCCAAGCTTGCTTTGGTTTGAAAATTAACTTCCATAAGTCCTTATTCATTAAGATCAAAATCTCAGATGATCTAATTAACTAGTATAGTTCAATATTAGGTTGCTCTCAGGCTTTTGTTTCCATCTTTTATCTTGGGCTCTCCTTTCATTCAAAAAAACCTCTCGCAATGATTGGACAAAAGTCCATGACAAATTTAATGTTAGATTAGATTGTTGGAAAAGTGGATACCTTTCTCTTACGGGACGAATTACACTGCTCAATTCAGTGTTATTTGACATATTGACTTATTACCTATCTATTCTTCACCTCTTAGTTAAAATTGAAAAAGAAATTGATAGAATTCGTAGATGTTTTCTTTGGTGCTTAAATTCAACAGGAAGTAAGGAGTATCATCTAGCTAAATGGGGGAATATTTGTAGGAAAAGACAGCATGATGGTATTGGAATCATAAACATCTAGCATTTTAATTTGGCTCTTAAATGCAAATTTCTATGGAAAACTCCTTGCAAATAAAGATAATCTTAAATGATTCAATCTATTGAGGAGTAGGTACCTATCTCATTACAATTTTGGGCAGCTTCTCAATTCCACCTCTCGGAACTCCTCTCCTCTTTAGAAGGAATTAAAATCTTGTTACCTGATTATAAATAATTTTAGCTCCTACACCATTAATAATGGTAACTTTATCATTTTCTGGGAAAGTAAATGGATTGAAAATATCCCTCTAAAGTTCTTCTACCCTAAACTTTATTCCATGGCAAAAAACAAAATGAACTCCTTAGCCAAAATGATATTTGCATACTGTGACAAGGGGGTGAGCATATTCAATTTAGATTCAAATCCAAATGCAACCTCCCCTCCATCTCCTCCACCATTTTAATGGCATTATTAATTCTGTTTTGTTGTCTAGCGAGGATGATTCGATCTCTTGGATGCTTACGGAAAACAAAGAATTTTTTGTTAGAAGCTGTTATAATATGCTAAATGATGGTCATTTAAGGTCAACATATCGAACAAGTATTTGGAAAAGTGTCACTCTATTAAAAGTTAAATTGTTTACTTAACTTGATTTCTATGATAAAATCCTATCTTGGTCCAACTTAATAAAGAGGGGTTGCACTGGTCCCTCTCATTATGCCATTTGTGGCTTTTATGAGGAGTCTTCTGCTCACATATTCTTGTATTACCCCATTGCTAAAGTTATATAGATTTTTTTCTTAAATAATGTAAATTCTCATTTGCCTCATATAAGTTTACCTCAAACTTTTTTTCCCTGAAACATCTGTTTAAATTCAATATTACCTTGAGGAATTGGAACATGCTTGTTTTGGCTACAATTTAGTACCTTTGGTTAAATAAAAATATAGTTATTTTTAGAAATTCTAGTAGAGATATTTCTTCTATATTTCATCATATCATGTCTTTAACTTCTTTTTGAACAGAAAATTTGGTCACTAGATAGGGTGTTGCAGACTCTTCCATCTCGACTACTCTACGAGAGATGCAACATAACTGAGACTAGGTTCAAAATGCTCAAGGGACTTCCTTTTCCTCCAATCTCGCTAGACGCAACAACCCGACTGATGTTAGTGCTCCATCTCCTACCCATTAGCCTTTGAGTGCAACAGTTCCAGTTAATACTGCAACTAAAGAATGGGAACATTTGGGAGATGATATCCATTAGTCCTTGCTCTTCTCTCTTGTCTCGGAGCTACAACATTATGCACACTTGGCACTTTTTGATCCTACGTTTTATTTTGCCTTGAGTAAACTTTATATGCCTATATAATTTTAACTCCTAACATGTCTAGACAACATCTCTTCTGATTTTGTTCCTCTTCCTCCTTAAAGGATGGATTTCTATATGTTTTATTTGATGGTGGTTCTCATAGTTAAGTTTTTTTTATTAATATAAATTATATCATTTTCAAAAAAAAAAAAAAACTGTACAACCAATCAACCATTTTTCCAGATTACATCTTAAAATTAATCCTCACCTAGTCATTCCCTTCATTTATTATTTACACTAGATTTTAATCAAGTTTTCGTTCCTTGCGCTTTGTCTCATTTAAACATTTCTCTATTCATTCTTTGCACTTTGAATCTTTGATACATAAGCTAGTTTTTTTTTTTTTTTTTACTTGGTTTCAATCAAAGTTTTCTCATGTCTTGCACATACTAGTATTTGAATGCACTCCATTCAAGCCAGTTCGCATTTAAGGATTAATTCGGCATCAGCCAATAATAAAAATGCTTTGAGCTTTATAAATGTTTGAGCACTTCCCTTTGCTTTATTTTAACTTTATTATGGTATCGGAGGAATCGTACAACGTTGTGGAAGAATCATTAGCACTATGGTACATCTAAGTTTTGACCACACATAACTGCAAGTACTACTTGCAACCACATTTCAATTTCATCATACAATGTTATGAGACATCTCTAGACGTTCAAATGACATATGATATGCATGTTACACTTGTTTAAGCATGAAATAATCGACAAATGGCAAATATTACTTGGTTTATTACAATACTTGAAAAAAATCGAGCATTCTTCATACAACAACATCCACTGCAACGGTGAATGCGCAACTGAATTTAGAAAACACAGCTGCCCACCAGTAATGAAGTCAAGGGGACCGTGAGGTTGTCATCCAGCTCTGAACTAATTGGCAAAGACTCTACAACTGCTGTGGCTAGAGATGTCAAAAAGAATCCAAAAGCCATCCCCCACCTTTCTTCAATGAACCCAAACACTGAAAAGTAATGCATGTACCTGGAGAAAAATAACATGATGAGAACGTAAACATATTAGCTTTCTATAGAAACTGAAAAGAAAAGAAAAGATGAGGATAAGACGATAGCTAAAGTCATAGGGTAATTTGATTGTTTTTAGTACCATTGAGCTTCAAAACATTACATATTTGAGTCATTTTGGTAGGATACATGTCAACCCACACAGCCGTACTCAACATCAGGATACTTCAGGTTGATATAGGACTCTGATCATGGCAAGATCTGAACTGGAATGATCAGTTTGCTCTTTGTGGGAAAACAAGTGTGTTTGTCAATTCATATACATTTTAACTTGAATCCTCTTTTTGTTTGAATGGGGAAAAAAATGTAAGATCATTTTAGGTTTGCAGGCGTCTTTTAGTCTGCATGAATTTTTTTTCATATGAACCGTTCGGTTCGTAGAATACTACCTTGCTTGCAGATTCAACGTTACCAAAGAAAGAAGAAATTACATGACAGAAGCAATAAAGCCAGCAGCAACCATTGCAATGCTACCCGCGTAGGACTTATCCGAGTTGTATGGCAGTTTTTCACTCCCAAACCGTCTTCCTATTATGTCAGCAACACCTGCTTCCAAAATTTGTCACAAAAACAAGCAAGGATATTTGAAAGAAGTTTCTGAAACTACACGAAAGCAAAGTTAACTTAATCTGATTCTAGGCCGACATTAATAAGATTCCAAGTCATGGAAATAAAGCAAAGTTAACATCACCATCTCCAGCACACAGGTTGCAAATTGCAGCTACTCCAATGGGGGAAGTACGCCAGAAAATTATTGTAGCCGAAGTGATCGTGCAGGCATAATATAATGGTCCCTTAAGGAGCTCCCTAAGACGCAAGAAACTTAATATATTAATTGAAAGTAACTAGGGTTCAAAAATAATCTAATAACGAAGACAACTGCTTAAGGTTGCATTTTTAAGAAGCACAATTTCCATTCCTTAATTTGGCGTCTGACATTGAGAGTAGAATTTGCTTTTCCAAACGTTGGTGGGAGTGAGCTGCATCGGCAACTCTCATATTTGTTTATGAAAATACGTAAATTATCGACTCCCTATGAGAAAATCTGTTGACGCATTGGAATCAGAATTGTTGCTTGCCAAATACACCCATAGACATGTAACTGATCAAGAGGAGTGGAACTTACACATTCTTCTTAGGTTCGAATCTTATGAACCACAGTGAAGAAAAATATGTACATCTACCGATTTCACAGAAGAAAAAAAACAAGAACGTGTAGAATAATGACCAACTTCCAATCCGGAGTTCAATTCACTGCTTTTCATGCATAAATGTGAGCCATGAATCCACAGTTCTAACTTTTACGAAAAGCTATTTGAGGAATAGCTCTGCTCCCAGCGTCAACATACCGTTGGGGAGTTGAAATTGTGCTTCCCGAATACAACTTAAATCGTTAGCAACAAGAGATTATATTTGTGGCTCAATGTAGTGCACACCGTTATACATGACAACCTGTAATCCCCTCCTCTGCTCATTGACTTCACCATGGCCTCATTTTTCAATATCCCAAGTCCCATTAACAACATTCGTAATATGTTGATCCCAGGTGCAAATGCTGCCAGAAATGGTGCCTGAATTCCGTTACTTGAACAAGCATGACAACAAAACCATTAACATCAGTCAATTACATGAAATAAAATGTATACAAAACTTAATACATATCCTGTTACCTGAAGAGAGGCCAGAAAAGCATGAAAACCAACCCAATGCTTATGTGCACTAGTTTCCGGTTAAGTTTCTACAATGACAAAAGGGGTCTGGAAGTGAATAAGCAGTAACAAAATCTCTTGGCACTTGGACAACATAAGCAACATTTGAAAAACATCAATTCTCCTCCTATGTTGGAAAAAATTAATTAGGTACCAGACATGAAAGATGTAAATCTTTCGACCTATCATCCATCACCTTATTCAGCAACATAAGGAAGAGAATTAAGACAGAAATACTGAAATAGTGGATTGTTCTAATTAACGCTAAACATCATCTGTATTTTTTTCCTTCTATGAATATTCTTCAAATTTGATTGCAGTTCGAGAAATTTCACATTAAGCAGAAGACTCCTCGATTTTATTTTCCCAACAATAATGAAAAATATTCCAAACAGTTTTCTGACCAACTATGACAAGTCTCCAAGAAGTTTAATTTTGAGAAGAACTCCATCAATTAGCATGCAATAACAAATTTGATGGGAAATTACTGCAGCAAGATGTTACAGAACTAAGAAACAACAAAATAAAGAAAAAAACCCCATACTAACCAAACACTAACACAATGGACTTAGGTGTCAGAGACAAAATTTCAGTTAATCACTTAATCTATCTTAGACAATCACACAGACACTAAAATATCTGAAGCCTCAGCTCAAAACTTACAAATCTACTGGTCAACCAAAAGTCCAAATTTTAGTAAATTGGTAAGGAAAAAGCAAACTCTTGCAGCATTATGGGATACTACTAAAGCACTAAAACCCAAAAGCCTAAACCAGTGGAATCAGCTGTACATGAATACAACCCAAAATTCCCCAGGCGAATAACAATTCCACCAAGATCCAAGCAAACTGACTCGCTCAACGCCCAGCTTGGCCATCTCCTCCCAGAACCGGAGCAACGCCAGCGCCACTGAAGCCACGACACCCGACATGAAGACATCGTAAACCACCTCGTTCTTCGGCAACGCCATCACAGCGGAAAGATCCCTCCTTGCTCCCTGAAAAGACAAAAAGCCCACACCTTTCCTGCGAGCGTAGGCTGTGGGATGCACCACTGGAAGAGGGGAGGCGAGGTGGAAGGTGGGCGAGGTTGGGAGGAGGAGGAGGTTGCGTCAGTAGGGGATAGCGGAAGGGGACGAAGATGGAGGAGAAGGGCGGGGCAGGGGGAGGAGGAGGAGGAGGAGGAGGAGATTGGTGGTTACTCTGGTAGTTCACATCAACAATGTGTTTGTTTGGCATATCAGTACGCAATCTTTGTACTCATGTAGAAAAGAAAACAGACAGACATAGGAAAAGATTTTTGTAGTAAACTAATCCTGATAAGAGCCACACAACTATCACTTGGTCAAATGAGATAACATTTGTTGTAGTAAAAATCAAAATGAGTGGGGTATATTATGCTTAAAATTTTTTAATTTGACTTTAAAATGTAAATTGTTGTGGTTGTTGATGAATAAAAAGTAAATTCTTAAATGGACAAGTCTTATCAAAGTAAGATATTTTTATAGATTAAATCAAGGAGCTCTTCTTAATAGATCCTCTTCAAAATGTTCTCCACTTACACATGAATTAATGAGAAGTTTTCCTATATTCAAGACATTTACTAGATTCTCTATTAATAAGGAAAAGATACCAATTTTTGGGAGAATACTTGGTTAAATGATTCAACTTTGAAATACTCTCTACTTGATTTACATACTGTTACCAAACATTAGAAGATAAGTATCATGAAGATATAATCTTTATACAAATCAGACTTCGCCAAGTTGTTTCCTTTACAACTAGCTAGTTTAGCCAATAGGAAATTACTACAAGAACAATTAGAAGCCTTTGTAGATATTATGGAAAATCTAAATTTGGGGGAAAATATGGATGCAATATCCAAGACTGGTGTCTGGAAATGCCATAGTCTCTTAAAAGTTAAATTGTTTGTTTGGCTGGTAATATCCTTATTAGAGATAATCTAAATAAAAAAGAATGGATTGGATCAATGACATGTCCCATCTGTGGGAATCATATTGAAACATCTACTCACTTATTTTTATAATGTCCTTATGCTAAGTTAATTTGGGAATTTTTTTTCTAAATAGTACTGTTGACACATCCTTATTGGAGATTCCAGAGTTTTTTGATTTATACTTATATGGCAAACATCAGCTAGTTAAAAATAGCTAGAATGCACTAGTTCAAGCAGTTCTGTGGTCCTTATGGCTAGTCAGAAATAACATAATATTTAGGAATTTGTTGATCAACCAAAATATTATTGCCAATATTATCTCTCTAATATCTTCTTGGGAAGGAAACATTGGTTCAGGTCCCCCAAAAGAGGAGACATCTGTTGGGATTGTCAGCATGTAGGAAGATTAGGAAAGAGTTAAAATCAACTTGGCCTCCCAAATTATTGTTTCCTCCATTGGAATTACATCTGTGGTTACCTCTGCTGCAGTCCTAATTCCAAACGATGCTGATAACCCACTAAATGTGGATTGTGATTCGACTACTAGCTGAATCTTCTAGTTTGATTTTAATTAAGGGACTTCATGAATTTTGTGGGCTTGGTCTGTATTATGTCGAACTTATTCTGTTACTTTTTGCAACAGATACATTATTGTAGTACTTTTATGCTTGGTGGTGGTATCATAGTCAAGCATTTATTTAATTTATTTTAACTACTATTTGCAACAACAAAAAAACATTTGTCAACCTCTTCTGTCACTCAACTCGTCAATGATGGCCCATTCCCATTCTGTCCTCTAATGAGACGTTTGGCAGGGCTCAAGCGACAAATGAAGTGCTTCTTCTCATTCTTCATGACCCTTCTTTCACTACGTCTGTAAAGCAGATCTATCCAAGTCATTGTAAGATAAGTTCAACAAGCTCTCATCTAAAAGCTCAATGGATGAGATTAAGGTTTAAGTTTTGGATTTTTTTATCAACTTAATTTTTGGAACTTTCGATCATGTTTCGTCATATTAGGGTTTCATATTAGGATTTCTTCTACAATCATGCTTTGACATATATGATTTCAATTTGGGATTTTTGATCATGCTTTGATAAGTTTGTTTCTTGATCTTGCTTTTGTATATTAGGGTTTTAGTTTTGGGGCATTTTAGATCATGCTTCGATTTTTTAGTTTTTTCTTCTTAGCTTGCTTTAACATGCATGAGGGTTTCATTTTGGGGTTGTCTTCATGCTTTGATATGTTAGGATTTTTTGTTTGATCATGTTTTGATAGATCATCATTTCAGTTTGGGGCTTTCAATCATTCCTCGATATGTTAAGTTTTTTTCTCTCAATCATGCTTTGACATACTAGGGATTTAGTTTGAGGCTTCCGATCATGTTTGAATTCAATTAGGATTTTCTTCTTTAATCATGTTCTGATAGATTAGGGTTTCCATTTGGGGCTTTCTATCATGCTTGGATTAGGATTTTCTTTTAGAATAAAATATTTTTTATCTAATTTGTTCTTGTTGATGCTATTTCCTTTGGGTGTTTTGATCACAGTAGATCTTCAAGACCTTTGTTAATGTTGCTATCGTGATAATCTTCGTTGACTATTGTTTAGATGTTGTTTTACAGGATATTAAGAAGGCCATTACCGTTGTTTCCGACATTCAGGTGAAGATATTCTTTCCTTCCTTTTACCTTTACCCCGACAGTACATTTGGTTACTATCGTGATAAAAATGTTGAATTACATTAGGATTATATTTGCTCATTTGGTAATAGAAAAGTTCCATCTCAATTTTTTTTTCCAAAATGTATGCTTGTATTTCATGGCAACTATACACTCCAAATGCAAGTTTTTGGTTTACTCATGTTCATCATACATTCAATTTCGATCCTCTCCATTCTTGTACTGAGCTATGGAAATGCATTCAAAATAGGTATACTTTAAATAACTCTTATAGGGATTCAAATAGTAAACCTTGTGATTATAACTTGTATTTATATTGGTCCTTTTATTTAACTTGTAATTAAAACTTATGAATCTTAATAGTATCAATTTTATTTGGTATGACTTTTTATTTTTTGCTTTACATGTCATATAATGTTGTTTAAAAATTCAAATAGGAGGAGGATTGATTGCTTTTGTGGATTCCTTGTATAATGTCTAATTAGTCACATCTACCTAAACCTAGGTAGGCCGTTTGTGAAATGTGCCCAACTAATGGTAATATTTTTTAGTAGTATATGTGCATGCATAATACAAGTGTAACGACCCAATTTTGAAAGTGGTATTTTGGTTAGAAAATTTAGGTAGGATTCAAGTGTATTGGGCGTTGGGAGGGCCCAGTGCCCAATGTTAGATACGTCTTCAATAGTGTTTTATGCGTGGATCGTGAATTTCTGGTCCATTGGTGTTGTGTAGTTCGAGTACTGTGTCAGCCCTCGTAGGAGATTTGTGGGCTTGTTTGGGCCATGGAGTTTGGTTGGCGTGCTTAGGTAGTTGGTCTCTGCTGACATGAACCACTTGGACGGGTGTGATCGCATGGTTGGATTTTGCGCTCATGGCTTTCTCCTCCCCTCTCTTCTTTCCTTCCTTTCTTTCTCTTTCCTCATTGGGCCCCACCTCCCCCTTCCCTCCTTCCCCTTCACCTTCCCCGTCACTCCTCCCCTTTCCTCTTAAGGGAGTGAGAGAGAGAGAGACATGAGAGAGGGATAGAAAGAGAGAGAAGAGACGAGAGGGGTGAGGGAGAGAAGAGAGTTAGCTGGAGGAGGGGGATGTCGCCGCACCGTTGTAGACACTCCAATTTTGAGGCAGCTTGTAGGTGAATTCTCCTGAGGATGTTGCTTTGGATGCATCAATCTTAACCACTTTTGAATCTTATTTGACATTTTTAATTAGCCCATGATCATCACACAAATCGACCACAAGCCTATGGTCCGGCAGCTAGGTGGGAGCACCAAGTTAGCGCACCAAGATGATGCGACATGGCGCAAAGCTGGCACACTCATCTGGCACACCATGCTGGTGCACAGCCACTTCTTAGGCTACTGGCTGTTGCCTTTCCATCTTCTGTGTTTGTAACCTTCACTTGAGAATATTCTTCACGAATCTACGCATGGCTGTTGAGTTTCGAGGCCTTTTGAATCCCAAGGAGTTACCCTTTCATTCTCTTTAAAAGGCCCTCCTTAAGCAACTTTTCTTTACCTTAGCAAGTCACCCACTCCTAGCAACCTGCACCCCAACTTCCAGAGCACACTCTCGCATCCCTGAGCACACCCAACTGAGTCCCAAGCAATAAGGAGGAGATACCTTGAGCCATCCAAGGAGGTGACATCCTAGGCAAGGTAAGGTCTTTTACCCATCTCTCCACATAGGTTGTACATAACATTCTGGATAAAACCCTGCAACTAAACTGATATATTGTCTACATAGATGTTCTTTCGTGCCTTCCTGTGTTATTTTGGATATTCATGATGCTTCCTTATATGTTCATTGTTTCTTTGTCATGATAATTTTGCATTGTGTGATCTTCATGTTAATAATGAATCATAGTCATATGTAACCACATGCTATGGAACATGAACTGTAATGCATCATCTTTACATGTTTTATCATTTCCGTATGATCCCTAAGTCAACTAAATCACTGCATGAATCATAAAACCCATCAACAGTAACTACAGTCTTTGTAATCCATGAACATGCATGGCTTGAGGAGAAGAGTGATAAGATGTTTTTTATGCATATTTATTTAACATGATTAAGTTCTTTGGCATCTAGGTTAATGATCTGAGTAGTCAGTAACCTAATTAGTTGCATACATCTGATCCAGACTCTGAGATTAGACTGCAGTCTGAAACAGAGTATCTAGAGCGCACTAACCTAGCGCACCTACCTGGCGCACCAGGCTAGCGCACCAGCCTGGTCACAGGGTGTAAGCAACCAACTTTGCATCATGATCTGTATGCTATTCCGAATGTCTTGGACTTTGATCTTTCTGATGTTTATTCTCTAATATATCATGATCATTTATGCATAATTTTAACATATAATAGCACTATTTGTTTTAGTTTTGCATCTAGTGAAGTCAGCCTGCCACTAGGGTCTAGTGAACTGGTTGCCCCATGGACTCTTGTTTGGAGAGTTCTTATGCAACAGTCCATGATCCAGAACCGGGTAGCATGGCTAAAACCCATTAGCTTTATTTAATATAGGAGCTGTGTAGTCTTGTGTGAGGCATTTTGTCCTTGAGCACAAGACCCATATCATGCTTTCTTGGGTTTCCACTTTCCTTTATGACCTTGTGGAAGAGGGGAAAACTCACTCACATGTGATCAGGTGTTTTAGATGTCCATGATGCATTTTCAGATGATTTTATGCATGCTTGCAAGATTTTGTATCGCATGGAACATTAGTCTAGCTTACTGTCTGATCTGCATTTTCGTAGGCCCACATAGGTGGCGCACAACATAGGCGCACATAAGTGGTGCACTAGACTGGCGCACCGAACAGGCGCACCTGCCTATTTTCACTGCACACAGTGGCTTTTTGGCATGGTATTGAGTACGATTTCCGATTTGCTTTGCCTTTGATTTTGTTTGGGTGTCTTCTTGGATATATCAAGATGACTCCAGTCAGTTTTCAACGAGATTTGTGCATGGTAGCATAAGTTTTGCATATAGCAAAGCGAGGACGTTAGCCACCCGATATTGTTGGATTTGTAATTATATCCGTGCAATATCTTTGCACCAGTGTTTGATCCACCACTCGGGTGACCTTTCTAAGCATTAGGACATACCCTACATTCCCTCTACCCATGTTTAGCATAAGGCACCACTTGCATGTAACATTGCATGGAATATGGGCCTTGGACGTACAGAAATAGGCTAAAAAGTCAACATTTCATATAAGTAAACGAGAAACCCATGAAAGATCGATTTTTCTGGCGCACGAGGTGCCTAATACCTTCATTGTGCGTAACAGGGATCCTTGCCCATTTTCTGGTTCATGATTGACCTTTCTTTTTCCATTGGTTTTTATTGCATAGTTTTAATGTTTTAAAATGGTTTTCCTCGTCTCCCAATTTTAAATAGACTAGGTGGCGACTCCTGCATTTTTATCATCATTTTTATTATTTTGCTGTGACTTCGCTAGTCCTCGTGCATTTAGCCTTTCGCGCCACGCTCGAGGCTGTCGTCGGCATGGTTACAACCGTCATCATGAGGAGGAGGAGGATCGGAGCAACTCATGGCCGAAGGAGGAGGACATGCGCCGTCGTTCGTTGCTCATCGTCGTTGCGCCTTCGGTGAAGGTACACATCCTGTAGGCTTCTTTTTTATTTCCAATTTGATTCCTAGGTGCATGGCAGTGTGCTCGTAATCATAGTTAATTTTATTGCATTTATTGAGCATTTGTGGGCCATTTATGGTCGTATTTATAATTTAAGGTGAATAGTGCTCCTTTTGTGTTTTTGTTGATTTCTCGAGATCTGTTTGATGGATCTCTGTATTACTTGTCTAGTTCGGAAGATCTCGATGAGATCTTCATTTTGATATATAGCGTACATGGTTTGTAGGATTGGGTTTTAGGTCCCATTTCAGGGTGTCCTAATGTCTCCTGGTTCGACATACCATTTTTGTTCGGTGTACCATTTTTGCTGCAGCTTATGCCCTTGACCCTTGGTTCGATCGAACGAATTCGTTTGATCTGCCGTTCTGGAAGTCTTGGGTGTAGATAGAATTCCTAATTTGGTTGATCGATCGTTTTCGATTTGTCGAATCAAGACTTTTTGGTCAACTATGTGGTTTTCAGTTTGCCAATCTGGTGCCCTAAGCATAGGTTCGATTGACAGACCGAAGACCGTTCCATTTCGGTCTATCGATCCAGGTTCTGATAAATATATTAATCTTGAGGTGATATGGCATAAATGATTAGGATAACCATTAGAATGATTGTAGGGTTTGCTTAAAATGAATTAGCAAGACATCATCTAAGATATAGGTAGAGTAAAAGATGAAATGATTTAGAAATAATAGGCATTTCTCATATGGTTTAGACTAAACTTTAGGTATCATGATAGCATCCCTAGGTCTAGGACTTGTGTGGTTTTATATGTGGTGCATTGAATGGAGTATTCAGTGGTACTATTTCAGGTATTTGAGCTGATCTGGCTATACTCCCAAAGGACACATGCCAGTAGGTGTCTCACACTTGGATGTCAAAGCGTAGTGCTCTAGTTGTGGTGCCTTCTAAGTGAACTTGACACTCAGAGGACACTTTTGTTGTTGTTTTCTCTTGTGGTGGGTGTGGGTTGAGTGTGGTACTCATGAACCCAAACGCTCCCAAGGTGTGCTTGTTTGGGCCTGATAGGAGAGCTGTCGAGGTTGTATTTTACTTAAGGTTTCTCGACCATTGGTTTCCAAGTCGTTGTTGGGAACAGTGATTTGTGAGTTTTAAAAAGATATTTAATAGTTTTCGAAATAATTTTCCAAAAAGAGTTTTGGAAAGAGAAAGTCACAGGTTTGAAAAGGGTTTTCCAATGCTTTCAGTTTGCGTTGGGGACCAACAGACTGTAGGCGAGCGTTCATCGAGTCTTAGAGGTATGACATTCCTTAACTGTTGTTCACAGGGCTGAGGTTGAGGTTCGTGGGTTAAGGTGTTTTGTGACACGACGGGGAGGTATGACATTCCTAATGTCGCCGTGAGCACTGATGCTCGAGTGTTGTCAAGTGTGGAGATATGAGACTCCCTCTTGAGCACCGTGTAGAGGACATCGTGAGAAGGTGTACCCTATGATGGCCAATGTGGGTGGGACACATGCTCCATAGTTGGTGGCATCATGAGAGACGGGACTGTCTTTCTAGGAGGAGTTGGCTTTGAGAGGGTTCTCCAAGTGGGGGAATCGACAATGGTTGGCTCCTACACAGGGTGACACATCGTGGCAAACACTGTGGTCTCTCCTTGGTGGACTGCTTGTGGCCAGTGTTGTCTACTTGGCGTTGAGCAGTTTGACACACTGTTTGTACTTGTGGTTTGTGTAGAGACCTGGTTCAGGAAATCAGGCTCTGAGTCTAAAGGAGGTCGTGGCTTGGCGCTTGTTGAGGCGTAGTGCTTTAGGAGCAATGGCTCCATGGTTTTGGTCCAGAGTGGGCTATAGTTTGGGAGCAGAGGCTCCGTGGCTTTTGTGTTGTGCTGGTCAAGAGGGGATCATGTTGCGTAGAGGTGAGTTTCTATGTTTATTCTGATGCTTACTGTGGGTGTCTTGGATGCTATATAGGGTATTCAAACACTGTTTGGCCATCTGGTCTACCAAAGAGTGCATGGGACCAAGCTATGTGTTTTGTGTGTTTTGCTTGTCATGCCACCACACATCAAGGATCCAGGTGAGTATTCGTTTAGTTTTATTTTTGTTGTTTAGTAGATTTATTTACTGTTGAGGGTACTTAGCCTTATTAGTGTACTTATTCTCTCTCTCTCTCTGAATCTCTCTGTCAAGCTCTGAATTTCTCCTTCTCCTTCTCTCTTGATAATTCATGCCTGATGCCATCCCCTTCTCTTTTATAAAAGCCTTGTGTACGGCATTGTTCATGAACAATGCTATCACTAATGATTGTCCACATGCACATCACCACGTGTTGATACTGTAGCATATCGACATTTGTTCACCTCCTGCTCCATGCATTCACAGGACACAACATGCCAAAATGAATACACAGTGCAACACATCAATGAGGAATCATGCACAATATGCCAAAGCAAATTCATAGGGTATAATATGTCGAACAGGGAATCCGAAGAGGAAAACATCTTCAAAATTTACTTTGGTTACTCGAAAAGAATATTACATTTAAAGGTAATCAAACACCAACCTACCCCATAGGACTCATGTAACCATGCTGGCGACAACCTCGGGACTTGACGCGAAAGGCCAAATACACGAGGATCGACAAAATCACGGCAAAAAAAAATAATAAAATAAAAATGCAAATGTAGGAGTCGCCACCTAGTCTATTAAAATGGAAGACGAGGAAAATCATATAAAACATGCAAATCATGCAATGGAAAAACATGTCATAAACCAGAAATGGGTAAGGATCCCTGTTACGCACGAGGAAGGTATTAGGCACCCTCGTGCGCCCGATAAATCGGTCTT
>JAMKQA010037261.1:0-20480 GCA_024699735.1 Posidonia australis | reverse complement strand
GTGGGCCTAAGTGGGCCTTCATGGGCCCAAATGGGTTTCCATGAATTAAATGGCCTAATGAGGGTTTGTGGGCCCAAATGGGCTCAACCAGGGTCCAATCTCAGCCACCAGATCTTCATCCTGCAAAATTGGAAATTTGGGGTGTCTACAGATACCCAGGCAAAGCCAACATCCCCGAACTACCACAAAAGTGTTGGAAGACAAGGATGTAAGGGTCCTGACGAACTGTTTAGCCAAAAGGGTTTGCCAAGAGGACCTTATTCACAAGTACCAGTGCACCCTGGATCATCACCGTTGTGTGGGATATTAGTTGAGACAGCTGGGGATTAGTTGTCTATGCCCAATGTCATCGTGAATTCAGAGTGTTTGTGACATGCCAACGATGCTCCAGATCTAATGCTTGATTCGCTGCAGTGTCCTGCTGTAGTTGTCACTTTGTAGGAATAATTATGTAATGAATGTTGCTTCTCGAAAAGAATGTGCACTTGACCATCATTCCAAAGATAATTTGCACCAAGCATTCTCAAAATAGTCCTCCATTCCACAAAGCAGCTTACATACCCCTGGTCGAAGGCTCTAGTTTGGTGTTTCATCAAGCTCCTGTTATGGGACTTTTGACCAAAGAACAGCTGACATGCCCCTAGTCGAAGACTCTGGTTCAGTTACATAGTAAGTTGGTGTTATGTCAGGCACATGACATGTAACTTTTGACCAAAGAGTAGCTGACATGCCCCTGGTATTGAACTGGCTGGGCATCACTCGAGAGTATGGAGTCTTGGAAGCCATACTGTAACTATAGATGTACTTTGAATCATCGGAGTAATTGAGACTATCACTAGTTGAAGCAAGTGATACATTCATCTAGTGACTGAAAGTATGTATACCCAACTGCCATCTTATATTGTACTCGAATGGCAAAAGGAACTATGGCGACTTGACATTGACCTTTGATTGAGATTGCAGCCTGCCTTCAACTAGTATGTTGTGACATTTGGGCCTGATTATCCATTTTAATTGTAAACAATGCAATTAATTGTAATATTGCTTAAATGGTTTATTAATGGATAATTTGTTATTTCTTGGATGTGTGAGCTTGTGGTAGGCTTTCTGTGCACCTGTTTGTGATCTGGGACCAATGTGGAGTCCTGTTTAAGGATGCACAGTCACCTCGATTTGCGTGCATGTCTTTCCTTCATTTTCTCTCCTTCTTTCTCTCCTTCCCTTTTTCTATCTCTCACGAGCCATGCCCTTCCACCCTTTTTCCCATCTTCTTCTTCCTCTTCTTCCAAACCCGTGCCACCAGCGACGGAGGCCGGTGCCTCCCCATCTCTTCCGATGAGATGGATGGCCGGCGTCAAACGAGTGGTGGCGGAGATAAAGAGAGGGAGGCAGGAGTGGACAGGGGAGGAGCGTGGCAAGAAAGGAAAGCAAGAGGTGAGAGAGAGAGCAGGGGCGTGCAAGCTGGGAGGAGGAGGGTCTGTGTGTGGGTGCTTCCACGGGGGGTTGAGGTTCACTAGAGCTTCGCCAAGGCAACGCCGGGGTGCGGTGAACTCGCCAGAGTTGCGTGGGCCGTCGAAGAGGAACGCGTTCCCTCCCTTCTCTTGTTATTGCTTCTTTGGCGAATAATGATGGACAATGCATGAAAAATCAGAGAAAAGTAGTAGAAATGATGGAAATGTGATTAATGATGTGAATGTGTAGGGATCATGCTAGATTGTGTGAATTTCATGAGTTTGTGGTAGATAATGTCTTAAATGTTTTAAGGTTTAACTCTGAGCATGTTTCCTTTGGGAATTTATATCTCCTTGTATGCTTTGTGAAATCATGATTGGATTGAGGGGTTTTGAAGTGGACTCAAAAGTTTACACCCCGTGTTTTACTCATAATTTTTGATGGGTGTTTGGGGGGTCTGACTGAGACTCCCACCTTGGGCGATTTCCGCCGTTTGGAACAGGGGAGGTGCCTTGGTTTCGGGCGATTCGGCATGCCAAATTGAATTCGGCATGCCAAATTGAATTCGGCATACCGAATCTCTGTCAAATTAAGCCAGATACCTGGTTTCGGCAGACCGAAAACACCCAGTCGACCGATTCAGGGATTTTCGGTATACCGAAGATATTCGGTGTATCGAACCAAGGATCTTCGGTATACCAAACTTGAGATTTAGTTTGCCAATTTTGCCCTGGCCCTGATTTATACAATGTGATTATTAAATGGAAAGGAAAGGTTTTAAATGAACTGTTGGCATATGTTAATGATGTTTTCCCCATGTAATGACATGGAGGAATGTGGAACCCAAATATATAAATTTGGGAGTGGTTTTGGGTTTTGGTCCCATAAATGAATGAAAAGGATGATTTTCTGTGGTTTTAGGCATGAGACCCAATTTATGATTTTTAAGCATGGTTTTCATGACTTGAGTTGGGACTCCAGTGGAGGGTCAGGTGTTGTATGGAGATAGAGTCCTGCAACGAAAAGAATGAAATGGAAAATGATTTTGAAAAGAAAGTTCAAAGAGTTTTGAATGGAACACTAATAATGTGTTAAGAGACCACGGGCATTGGTGTCGACAACGTGGTAGGAGTATGAGGCTCCAATGAACCAGTTGTCAGACGCGACTGTGGTTGCCGAGCTTGAGACGGTGTAGGCTGAGCCTAGGTTTTTGAGCCTAGTTGTTCGAGTCATTGATGGTGTAGGCTGAGCCTGGGTCGTTGTACCTAGTTGTTCGGGTCACCGAGCTCGTGACGGTGTAGGCTGAGCCTAGGTTTTTGAGCCTAGTTGTTCGGGTCACCGACAGTGTAGGTTGAGCCTGGGTCATTGGACCTAATTGTTTGGGTCACCGATGGGGCGTCAGACAGAGACGTATCCCCGTGCACATATGAAAATGAATTGAGGCCAGTTGGCCGGGGCAGTGACATCCCGCATGGGGAATTTCACAGCGGCAGTACAGGAAGGTAGGGGAAAGGATGTCCTCACCTACTACTTGTGCGCCTGGTTACCCCTGATCAAGGTAACAATAGTAAAGAAAAGTGGAAATGAATAAAGAAAAAGAAATGTGATTTGGTCAGGATTGGACTTATGAAATAGTCTTAAAATCCTGAAATGGATTAATGATGATGTTTTACGAGTTACCAACCTGTATTTATGATTTGGTTTGAGCCCGAGAGGCATTGTGTTTTAGGCTGGATCTAGTCAGAAATGTGAATTTGAAAGTGTGATTTTTGGAAGAAATCCTAAGTATTGAAAAGCATATGTTTTGGAAAATGAATTCCAAAGGTTTTGAAAGAAAATGCAACGGTGTGTTTTTGAAAGACAATGTGGTTTTGGAATGAGTTTCCAAATGTTTTTAGAAAGGAAGAGAAGCATGGCTTTTGAAAAGAGCATGAATTTGGGATTGAATTCCCAAGTGATTTCCCAAAAAAAGAAAAGAGGATTTTCAAAAGAAATCCAAGTTTTGAAAATCTAAGAAATGAGTTTTATAGTTTTCTAGAGATTTTGTGGTTTGTGTGTTTAGGGCACGTACTAGGTGACTTAGATGTCACTCAAGCGTGCTTATTTGGTTTTCAGGTGCAGACCGTGTGTAGCTGATTTCTAGTGTAGGAGTTGGAGCTTCTAGTCACACATTGAGATCCTAAAGGTGAGCCTAAGTTACAGTTATTTAATGTTTCTGTGATTAGTGTAATTATGCTTATGATACTGTGATTTAGTAGTGCGCCCGGGATCGGGGCGTTACAGAGTGGTATCAGAGCTAACGTTACACCTAGTGCACTGGCTTGGTGATGTCCGGTCTAGTGGCTCCCTACGACTGCACAATAGAGAGTCGTGCACCTGAATTTTTGGATTGTTGTGTTTTATGGTACTGGCTGGAAGATGTCTCGCCGAGGCCGTAGTCGTGGCAAGACCCCTGTACCTGACTCCGAGACGAGAGAGGATAGTGCATGGAGGGGAATGAGACGAGAATTTGGCGAGATGATGCATGGTTTTGCTAAGTCCTTTGGAAGTAGTAGCAAGGATGAGGCGAAGGGAGACCCGTGGATCAAGCAGTTCCGCTAGCTTAGTGCGCCAACTTTTGATGGGCACGACACACCAGAGGAGTGTGAGGCTTGGTTCTTAGAGGTGGAGAAGATCCTTGAGGGGATCAATTGTCCAGCGGAAGAGTGGGTCCGGATCGTGGCATTTCAACTCATGGGTGCTGCGGATCAATGGTGGAGGATAGTGCGCCGCACCAAATTTCCGAATGCGGACCTGCTGATGGTCTCTTGGGAAGAGTTCCGAGAGGTATTTTATGAGAGGTTTTTCACTAAGCATGAGAGGGGTAAGCTGGACAGAGAATTTAGGAACCTGAAGCAGGATAGCCTATTTGTGGCTGAGTATGAGTCGTCCTTCCTTCGGCTGGAGTAGTTCTCTCAAGTTGCAATTTCTGAGAAAAACAAAGCCAAGAGGTTTGTGGAGGGACTGAACCCTGTGCTGAGATCCAGAGTTATTCGCTTTAGATGCCAGGCATTAACAGAGGCTGTTGAGCTTGCAAGCCACTATGAGGATGATTGTAGGCTGTTTCTGGAGGAGTATCCCAAGAAGGAAAAGGGGAGAAAGTCTGTTTCTAGACCTTCTGTTTCTCGACCCTCCATTTCTCGACCATTAGCGACGGGAGTGCCAAGTTCTAGGAGTTCTGGCAGCTTTAGGAAGAAGCGGAAGCAACGACCTACGTCTAGTAGAGAAGCGAGTATGGGTTTCAGCCATGTCAGGTCTAGTAGTGGCCCACAGATGGGACCATGCCTTGTTTGTGGCCAGATGGGGCATGTAGCGGTGCAATGTTGGCATAGGCAGAGGAATTTTGACAGAGTAGTCTACTGCAACTATGGGAAGTCCTGGAATTACCAGAAGGACAATCCCAGTCAACCAAAGCCAGCAGGATATGTGCCACGTCAGCCTACCAAGGAAAGAGTGTTCTCCATTGCTGCCCCAGATGCTGGTCCATCTGGAGATGTGGTAGAAGGTGAGAACTAGCACAGCTGTATTTGATAAGTCTTGTCCTGTAATAATAGATCCTATGTGTAATTGACACTATTTCTTATTATGATTATGGTGTGTTGATTATAGGATCTTTTCTTGTGGCTGATCGGATGGCCTGAGTCTTGTTCGACTCTAGGAGTTCATTTTCTTTTGTCTCTGAGTCGTTTGCTTCTGAGATCGGGACTAGGCTAGCCAGGTTGGCATTCCACCTAGATGTGGTCACTCCATTGGGAGAACATAGCCTTGCGTGGAGATATTTGAGATCGATTGATATTCAGTTGGGGGATAGGAATTTTTAGGCTAGCTTGATCCTGATGGATATGTAGGATTATGATGTTATCCATGGAATGGATTGGCTAGAACAGCATTCAGCTGTAATAGATTGTGCCAAGAGGAGAGTTTTGACAGAGTGTCCAGGCCATGGCTGGTGTATGGTGCAGGGCACCAGACCGAGTGAGCCCAGAAAAGTGATTTCTGCTCTCAAGGCCTACCATTATCTGGCGAGAGGCAGTGTGGCCTATTTGGCCTGTGTGACAGTTTCTACTTCACCTGTGGTTAGGATTCAGGACTTGCTAGTGGTGAGCGAATATCCCGATGTTTTTTTCAGAGGAATTGACTGGAATGCCACCGCATAGGGAAGTGGAGTTTGTGATTGATTTGGTGCCAAGATCAGGTCCTATTTCGAAGGCTCCATATAGGATGGCACCTGTTGAGTTAAGGGAGTTCCGGAATCAGCTACAAGAACTGATGGATAAGGGATTCATTCGTCCCAGTGTTTCACCTTGGGGAGCACCAGTTATGTTTGTGAAGAAGAATGATGGTTCACTTCGGCCTTGTATAGATTATCGAATGTTGAACCAGATCACTATCAAGAACAAGTATCCATTGCCCAGGATCGACGATTTGTTCAACTAGTTGCAGGGAGCATCGGTGTTTTCCAAGATAGACTTGAGATCTAGATACCATCAGTTGAGGATTAGTGAGCCAGATGTGCAGAAGACAGCCTTTCGCACCCGTTATGGACATTATGAGTTTTTTGTTATGCCATTCGGGTTGACGAATGCTCCGGCTGCTTTTATGGACCTGATGAATAGGGTGTTTCGACCCTATTTGGATCAGTTTGTGGTTATTTTTGTGGATGATGTTCTCGTGTATTCTCCGGATGTTCAGACCCACCGAAGGCATTTAAGGATCGTACTGGAGACGCTAAGGCAGCATCAACTTTATGCCAAGTTTTCCAAGTGCGAGTATTGGTTGGAAGAGGTGTCTTTCCTCGGTCATATTATTTCAGGAGAAGGCATCAAAGTAGATCCAGCCAAAGTGGAAGCTATGAGTAGTTGGGCCAGAACGAAGACAATGACTGAGATTAGAAGTTTTCTCGACCTGGCAGGATATTATAGGAGATTCATCCAGGATTTCTCCTAGATTGCTGCACCATTGACCAGATTGATCAGGAAGGAAGTGCACATTGCTTGGGATTGGCAGTGCGAGGAGAGCTTCAATTAGTTGAAGGCTCGTCTGGTATCGGCCCCAGTTTTGACTTTGCCCTCTGGGAGTTGCGGTTTTATAGTCTACAGTGATGCTTGTGGGACTAGTTTGGGGTGTGTGCTAATGCAGCATGGTAGGGTGGTGGCATATGCCTCGCGCCAGTTGAAAGATCATGAGAAGAGTTATCCCACCCATGATTTAGAGATGGTAGTTGTTGTATTCACCTTGAAAATTTGGAGGCATTATTTATATGGCGAACAGTTTGAGGTGTACACAGATCACAAGAGTTCGAAGTACATCTTTACTCAGAAGGATTTGAACTTGAGACAGAGGCGCTGGGTGGAGTATATTAAGAATTATGATTTTAGTTTGTCCTACCACCTAGGGAAGGCTAATGTAGTTGCAGATGCTTTGAGCAGACGCACTCATGTCATGGCTAGTCTGATGATCCATGAATGGAAATTATTAGAGGGACTAGTGGAGTGTAGGCCTCGAAGACAGTCTCAGGGTCCCGCCAGAGTAGTGTTGGCTAATTTGTCTGTTCGCCCAAGGATGATCGAGGTGATTGTCACAGCTCAGCAATATCATTCTTTTGTGTCTGATATCTAGAGGAAGTTGGAGGTTGGTAATGCCCCTCATTTTTTAGTAGGGGTAGACGGTGGGTTGAGGTATGACTTGAGATTATATGTGCCTCAGATAGAGGAAATCAAGAATAGTCTATTGGATGAATCTCACTGCTCTAGATACACTATCCATCCAGGAAGCACCAAGATGTATAATGACCAAAAGAGGAATTTCAGCTTAAGGTTGTTGCGGATCAGTGGTGGAGGACAGTGCGGCGCACTAAATTTCCAAATGCGGACCTACTGAGGATCTCTTGGGAAGAATTCTGTGAGGCGTTCTATGAGAGGTTATTCCCTGAGCATGAGAGGGAGAAGTTGGATAGAGAATTCAGGAATCTAAAGCAAGGGAGCCAGACTGTGGCAGAGTATGAGTCGTCCTTCCTTTGGCTGGAGCAGTTATCTCAGGCTGTAATATTTGAGAAGAACAGAGCCAAGAGGTTCGTGGAAGGGCTGAACCATGCTGAGATCCAAAGTTATTGGCTTCAGATGCCAGACCTTAGCGGATGCTGTTGAGCTTACAAGCAGCTATGAGGATGATCGTAGGCTATTCTAGGAGGAGTATCCTAAGAAGGACAATGGGAGAAAGTTTGTCTCTTGACCTTTTGTCTCTCGACCCTCCGTTTCTCGACTATTAATGACTGGAGCGCCAAGTTCTAGGAGTTCTGGTAGCTCTGGGAAGAAGCAGAAGCAACAGCCTACATTTGGTAGAGAAGAGAGTATGGGTTTTAGCCATGCAGGGTCTAGCAGAAGCCCACAGGTGGGACCATGCCATGTTTGTGGCAAGAAGGGGCATGTTGCGGCGTAGTGTTGGCACAGGCAGAGGAATTTAGACAATGAAGTATGCTACAACTGTGGGAAGCCCGGGCATTGCCAAAAGGACTGTCCCAGTCAGCCAAAGTCAGCAGGAGATGCGCTACGTCAGTCTACCAAGGGGAGAGTGTTCTCTATTGCTGCCCCAGATGCTGGTCCATCTAGAGATGTGGTAGAAGGTGTGAACTAGTGCGGCTGTATGAGTTAAGTCCTGTCCTGTAATAATAGATCCTATGTGTAATTAACACTATTTCTTATTATGATTATGGTTATGGTGTGTTGATTATAGGATCTTTTCTTGTGGCTAATCGGATGGCTCGAGTCTTGTTCGACTTTGGGAGTTCATTTTCTTTTGTCTCCGAGTCATTTGCTTTTGAGATCGGGACTAGACCAGCCAGGTTGGCTTTCCACCTAGATGTAGTCACCTCATTGGGAGAACACAGTCTAGCGTGGAGTTATTTGAGATCGGTTGATATTCAGCTGGGGGACAGGAATTTTCAGACCAGTTTGATGCTAATGGACATGTAGGATTATAATGTTATCTTGGGAATGGATTGGCTAGCACAGCATTCAGTCGTGATAAAATGTGCCAAGAGAAGAGTTCTGGCAGAGTGTCCAGGCCTAGGCTAGTGTATGGTACAAGGCACCTGATCAAGTGAACCTAGAAAAGTGATTTCTGCTCTTAAGGCCTATCATCATTTGGCAAGAGGTAGTGTGGGCTATTTGGCTGGTGTGACAGTTTCTACTTTGTCTATGGTCGAGATTTAGAACTTGCCTGTGGTGATGAAATATCCCGATGTTTTTCCAGAGGAATTGCCTGGAATGTCATCGCACAGGGAAGTAGAGTTTGTGATTGATCTAGTACCGGGATTAGGTCCTATTTCCAAGGCTCTGTATCAGATGGCACTTGCAGAGTTAAGAGAGCTCCTGAATCAGCTACAGGAACTGATGGATAAGGGATTCATTCATCCCACTGTTTCACCTTAGGGAGCGTTGGTTCTGTTTGTTAAGAAGAAGGATGGTTCACTTCGGCTTTGTATAGACTATTGGATGTAGAACTAGATCACTGTGAAGAACAAGAATCCACCACCTAAGATCGATGATTTGTTCGACTAGTTGCATGGAGCATCGATGTTTTCCAAGATAGACTTGATGTAGACAGTCCATATGCTTGTAATAGGACATCAAACCCTAAAACTAATTAAAATCAAACTCAAAACTTTAACCTTAGATCTAAACCCCAGCACTGAATCCTAAAACTAGTTCAAAAACTTAACGTTAACTCGAAATCCTAAAATCCAACCTAAATCAAATCCAAAATCCTAGTTCAAAACCCAAAAACCCTAAAGCCAACCTAAATCAAATCCAAAATCCAAAACTAATCAAAACCCTAGGTCAAACCCTAAACCCGAATTTCAAACCCTAAACTAAACCCTAAACCTTAGATCAAAACCTAAATCAAATCCAAAATCCAAAACTAATCAAAACCCTAATTAAAACCCTAGGTCAAACCTCCAACAACTTCTAACTAACCATAACCAACTACTCTAACAATCCTAGCCATTTGCAAGCCTATAAATTCCCCCCTCCCCCTCCCCCTCCCCCTCCCCCCAATTGCAAGAGGAAAAAGTGGGAAGAAAAAGGAAAGAAAAATCTTGGAAAATTTAAAAGAAGAGCCACCAAGTGATTCTCTCACAACCAAAATAACTAGAGAGGTCCAGGAGCAAAGAGGAAGCTCATGGAGGAGAAAAATTTCAATTTCAAGCCATCTCCGGTGAGCTCCAGCGAGTTCCTGGACCTCCGGCGACCCTCACCATTGTCCACTCAGGTAAGCATCCCTATCACCTCAATTTTCTTCAAAAGTGGTCTCTTAGGTCTTCCTTTTCCTTCCCTAGTTGATTACTATAGAGCCAAAGGTTCTCTCTGGCTGGAATCATGGCTTCAGGCGTCACCAAAGCTATTCTCTGGCGACATAAGTGGGGCACGAATCCAGTGGTCGATTCGTACCCTAATGTGCTCGATCCTTCCCCCACTAGTCTCCTCCTACTTCTCTGATCCTCTGGACGCCTCGTCGATCCCTCTACAAGCCTCCAGTAGAAGCCCGCCGGAATCGTGCCTTTCTACCATTGTCAGAGAAGACGACAGGTAAGGAACCATTATAAGGCGCTCCGCCCTTCGCAGCACCTTGCCATGACCTAAGGAATGATCCGCTATTCTTCCTCCACGCTCCGGAGCAATCAAGACCCCGCTTTGTGTCCTGGATCGCCCCTGCAGCCAAACTCACCAGGGAAGACGACGATGATGGCTGACGGGACCCAAGGTTGAGAGAACTAAACTGTTTCTTGCCTCTGGAAGAGGGGAAACATTCCTCTCCACAACCCCAAGCACCCTAGAGTCCAGAGTCACCGAACCAACACCTCCAAGGTTCCCGTCTTCCACGGTGCAGTCACCGGAGCCGTGTCGACGACAAAGGGGATGGGGGGCCAGTTCCGACCGTCAAGATTCCGATCCATCTCATTGGATCACTTCTCCTTCCTCCCCTCTTGCTCTCGATGGAGTCTGATGTGTGATTAGGCCTCGGGATGCCCCGGAAGGGCATCCCAGATGGTCAACGACTGCGGGACCTCGTCATCGGCAGTCGCTGCATGCTTTCTTTTTAAAAAAATAAAAAAAATAGATTTTCTTTTTAAAAAACTTCTGATACTTTTGTTTTCTTACAAATAGATCCTTTTCTCTTACATTTAGGTCCCTGTAATAGATTTTAAATTTTTTTAATAATATTTGTTTTGAAATATTGCAATGTGACCCTTGAGTTTTCTTGTTAATGTTTTCCAGGCTTTAAAGTTTGATAAAAATCTTTAAAACTACTTTTTATACATTTTAAGTCCTGTTTTTGCATAAAAAACCTTGATCTTCATTAAAACAGTTCCAAATGCATATTTTACTGGCAAAATTGCAAACTAAACCTTGGATATTCAAACATTTACTCAAATGTGCACAAAAATTGCATTTAAAACCCTACGCTTCATTTAAATAGTTTTGAATGTATGTTTTTCTGTCAAAATTGCACATTAAACCTTTGGAATTTAAATATATACTCAGATGTGTCTAGAATTGCATTTTAGTCCCTGAATTTCAATGATTTCTCACTGAATGCATGTTTTCTAGGGTAAATTTTCATAACAGTCCCTAAGCTTCCTAGATTTCAAAATTAAGACCATTTTCTTGCACATTTAACCCTGAATTACATTAGAATTGCATCAAATACATGTTTCACTGGCAAAATTGCATATTGAACCCTAGGAATCTTGAAATTGACCAAAAATGCACAGTTTTGCACATTTGACCCCTAATTTCTTCAAAATTACATAAAAATGTGTTTTCCTATGTGTTTTTGCTGATTTAGCCTCAGAAATTGGGGATTTTGCACAAAAGCCCCTAGAATTTATACTTTTTACACACACATGCATTTTATACATTTTGTTCCTCTTTTTTCCATGCATGTTTTCTCATTCCTTCTTCCTTGCATCATGCACACATTTTTGACTCATTTCAAACTCGATTTTCACATTATTTCTCAGATTTTTTCCGACTTCTATGATTTTGATTTGATTTGGAATTCCATCGTTCAAGAGCGTACATTAACAGACTTGACAATGCTGACATTGAGCCAAATGAGGATTATTTTCTCCAATTTGATTTTCTTGGATTTCTTCAAGTTTCTGCTGATTTAAGTGACGCTTTCCGAGTATTCTCGATTTTCACGATTTTCCTCATCGCCCATGGGCATACAATAAAGTGGCATTTGCATTGCCTACAATGTCCCTCGGATTAGCATTTTTTCATTTTTCTTCTTCAATTCTTTGATTTGGCATGTTTTCCAGTCATAATTAGCATGTGCATTCAGAATAGGCAAGCATACACACAAAAGACCATTAGCAAGCAAGAAACCTAGAAAGTTCGAGTTCCTCGTGCGCATGGGGGTGCCTAACCCTTTCCCCATGCGTAACAAGAATCCTTACCCTTTCTCTGGCCCACATTGATTTGTGCACTACATCCATTAGGCACGGAGCATGCATATGTTTTCTTTGCCTTGGTTTCTTTTGGATGTTTTTCCTTTGTGATTGGTTTTCCTCGTCTTTCCATTAAAAGACTAGGTGGCGACTCCATTCCTTATCCTTTCTTATCTTTCCATAGTGTTTCCGAGCCTAGTCTTTTTCTTTAGATTCACCATATTCATCGTGACTGTATTGGGACTCATCGTGTGCTTCCACGCACCTAGGAGAGCTGTGCAGGGTTCCACCGGCATGGTCACAGGAACTGGCGACTCCGCTGGGGATAACCAAATTCTAGCTTTCGTTTTGGTTTTCTCACTTGTCTTTGGTCTATATACTTTGTGCTTGTTTGCTTATTCTGTTTGTTTGTACATTTTTGACTAATACATGCCTTTTTACACTATTGCTATGCCACCGCACATACACATGACCTAATTCATGTTTTTTTGTTGATACTTGCTTTTCTTCACCACTTGTAAGCACTACACCATCACATGTCATATTCATGATTTTTACTTGATTGCTTGACTGTTTGGATGCCATGATTGTGTGTTTACTTCCCCTTTTTGTATTTGCCATGATTAAGAGAGTAGAGACATGTTTGCCTCCCTATTTGGTTAAACTAAAACACACAAACTCAGATCAACAAATAATAAGGCATAACTAGAGACAAATGCTTACAATTCCCCATGGTCTAATAAAACGCAAGTGAAAGACACAAAAGCATATTGCATGAATGATCATTTTAGAAAGCATGCATCTTCTCTTTTGAGTCCACCCACAGTTTGCGAAGGACAATTCTGGTAGCCCGTTCTATAGCTTTGGCGTAAGGCGTGTTGCTAGTTTGTCCCCCCTTGTCTAGGGTCGTGTCAGTGCTAGTAGAGGATACAACTCCATGCTACTATAGGAGACGAGGCAACCAATGCACCACCCATTCACTACCTGCACTTCGGCCAGGATTTAGAAGGGGAACCTACTTTTATGACCAGAGTCAAAACCTAAAACCCATGAGTGCGTCCCATGTGGTTAACCCTCATATGAGACATGCATGGTGAGATTGTGCACTTTAGGACATTCATCCGCATTGTGTGCCATTGCATGCCACTTTAATAACTCGCATTTGTCTGTGCATCATTGTTCAGGTTCTGATACATGTTTCTCTTACCTATTTTCTCATGTACCTTGTTGCGAGGTCCTCAGCTAGGAGCTCAGGTGTCTCCGTTGTGGGTAGCCTCCCGTGGTTGTTTTCAATTGCCTTTTCCGAGGTATTGGTCACGTTTTGATAGTAGCTTGTCTTAGAGCTCGTGCGTTTGTCTTTTGCCGCAGCTCCCTTCATATTCTCTTGTGGATAGCCATGGCCTTGTAGACTCGCAAGCCTCTGGTTATTGTTTTGAAGGGGGACCCACATTCAGATCCTCCTTCTCTTACTTTGACTGCTTCTTCTTCCCTCTGTGCGTCCCTATTTGGGAACCATGGAGGATCCCTATTTCCTCTTCCGGGACAGTGGCAAACACAAGCTGATCTAAGGCTTGTCACTGATTCAACTACGGTGACTACCACGTGGGTCCCAGAAGTTCTGCTAGCTGCACCCTATCTCTCGGGCCCTCCTGTTTTAGGAGTTCAACCAACTACGATTGCATTTGTTTTAAAGGCCATTCCTGTTCTACTCTTGCCTTCTGACCTATCTTTTGATGGGTCTTCAGCCACACAGGCTCAATACTTGAGAGCTTTGGCTTGAGGGTTCGAGCGCATGGCCCTTTCTCTTGATCCTATTGAGAGTTCTCCTCTTTCGACCTCTGATGTTCCAGTGCAGATCACTATAGCATTGCAGGCTCACCCCACTACACTATCGCCCATACCATCGCCCCAGCATCACATTGCTCTGGCGATGGGGGCGTTATCTTTGCCTCCTGCACCACAACTGCATTGGTCACAGCATGCATCATAGTCACATAAGAATCAACCCATTAGTTGTGTGAGAGTACAACATTTCTCGAGTTTGTCGCCTGGAGCTGTACCGATGCCGTAGTTGTTGCTCTCATGCTCAACACCACACACAGCACAACATACTCAAAACCCCCCTCAACATCAAGATCAGGTCCCAACACATAGGTCATCACTGCACACTAGGCGCACACCTCCCACTGTCAAGCCAATGCATCTTGTCGCATTAGCTCTGCCAAGACAGTAGCCTAAGGAAAAACGAGGCTGTCACGTTGAAAGCGGCTACACTCCACTGGGTGAGTCGTTGAGCGCTGTTTTTCCTCGTGTTCTGTCACTTCTGAGACTCCCGGATTTGGTTCCCCAACAACATTACTCCCTCCGTGGTACGACGCGAGCGCATACTGCGATTATCATCAGGCCCCAGGGCATTCGACTGATAAATGCTACACTCTGCAGGATGTCATTCAGACTTTGATCAACAGTGGGACTATTGTTGTTGACACACGAGATGCGGCACCCACATCCATGTCTTTATCCTCACCAACATCTAGGTCAGCATGCATGAAATATCCACACACCATCATTGAACCAACGCGTCTCATTGCGTCAATACAACAAGGACAGCAACAACGGCAAAGGCGGCCTCGTCGTAAGGAAAGAGACTTCACCCCACTCAAGGATTTGTCGAGCGACATCTTTCCCAAAGTTGCGCCATTCCTGTGGCTACCAGAGATTTGCCCACCACCAGACCCGTTTCTCGGGTGGTATAAGAAAAACTTGTTCTGCCAATTCCATCACTCCCGTGGACATTCGACAAACAAGTGTCACACTCTTTGAAATGCTATCTAGGATTTGATTGACAATGGGGACATTGTCGTCAACACACAGGAGGCAGCACACACATACACCTACACACACACTTGCACACACACGTGCACACCTTAGAATAGTTGACCTTACCGTGTCTGAGCCGGCAAGCTCCAAGGATACTGGAACTTTAGGGGTCTATCCTCTCTCTCTCTCAGTTCTTTCCCAGGGAATCCATCGGGCCTCATTTGCCTAGTTTGTCCTCTCTCAGCTTCTATCCGGCAACACACACATATGCTGCTCTTGTTCTTGTTCCTCATTAGCCTAGTTTGTCTTCTTGTCTTTTCTTAGTTCTGTCTAGTGACACTCACGTGTGCCACTCCTATTCTTGTTCCTCTGCGGGAGGTATAATCTAAAGTTTTCTAGTTTTCCATGCACCGATCTGACCTAGCACGTGCAAATACCCTGGATCAAGTAGGAGACAACTGTCACAGTAGATATCAACTCCAGCAAAGATACAATCTTAGTGTCACCAGCAGATTTAGCATTCACAGTGATGGTCTCAAATTCAATAATGGTTTTGATAGCTTTGGTTACATCTGCCTTGATTCCGGTTTCCAGTGGCACTGCTAGGAGTCACTTTGAACCACAATGGCATCGACAAAACAACAACAACAAGGACTGGAGCTGTGTCTTTTTCCTTTGCTTCCTTTGTTTTTCTTTCTTTTTGCATCACCATATACTAAAACACAAAAGAAAAAATAGAAAAAGCACAAAAGATGGAAAAGGAAAAAAAAGAAGAAAAACACAAAACAGAAAAACATTAAGAACAGTAGAAAATAATAGTTTGCTTGTCAATAACATTCTGCCCAATGATGAAAAATTGGTAAAGCTCGCCAATGTTAGAATGGATTATCACTCCTCAGTTGTCACTACTTAGACAATGAAGTTGGCAAGGGAGCCACCTAACATCAAAATCAAATGAAATGTCCAAGCTCCGCAAGGATCCTGCACCTCCAAGAGGGAGATAAAATGTTAGGGGTAACTGAGAGTGTGAGCCAGAAAAGAAAACATACATTTGCAAGGGTATAAAAGAAGGCGAAGACAGAAGTCAGCGCAAGAGTGAGAGGCGTGCGTTATAGCTCTACCCTTACCATACCTTGGAGAGGAGTCAGAGTATGCCCTCAGTAAAATCACACCTTTGATGGACTGACCCACCATCTTGCAATAAAGGCCTCTTGAATAGATCGAGCGCTTATTACCTCCAAGACAAGGTTAGAGTGAAACCGCACGTCTGTGAGGGAGTAAAATAAAAGACAATGATGTTGGAAAGAAAAAAGCAAGTGCAAAACTTTAAAGAGTTTGGCATGGAGCCAGGTCCATGACAAGGTTAGAGTGAATCTCTGTAGTTGTGCTTTTGGTGTTGTTTTGGGCTTGATATGGCGAGAGTAGTTTTCTTGGCATGCATAAAAGGTTTTAAAAGTGCACACACATGGTTTTGCAAAGGAAAAGAAAAGAATAGTTTTAAATGTATGGTTTTGTGATTTTGTGGCCTGCCAGGCTGTAGTAGACTGCTTGGTTTGGTGTTGCGACATCCAAGAGTGATGTCTGTGCTTGTTGTGTTAGGCGTCAATAGATTGCCCTTTTGGTTTGTCGGCATCCGGGTGTGATGCCTGTGCTTGGTTGCCCTCGTCATAGGATGCTGAGTTGTAGGTGGGGTGCATGCTAGGTGACCGTTGAGTGGTCACTCACGTGTGCTTTGTTTTCTGTGTTTTGGAGAAGGGGAACCCTAAATGTCAAATGGGCTACTAATATATATTTATATTTTTTAAATATTTAATAACTAATATATATATTTACATATATAATCTATATTAATATATTATATTCGATTCGGTTCGGTTTGGTTAAACCGCCCCTAAAACCACAAATCGAACCATATGGTTCGGTTTGGAGAAATTTCAAACCGAACCAAACCACTAAATTTAAAAAACTGAACAAAACCACTAAAAATGGTTCGGTTCGGTTCGATTTATCTGTTTAGATGGTTTGGGTACCCACCCCTAATAGTAGCTGTTGGTTGCTAGTGCATATAGGAGGAGTCACGCTAGCACACATTAGGGATCCAGGTGAATGTTAATTTAGTTTATGTCTATTGTTTATTAGTTTTATTTCTTGTTGAGAGTACTTAGCCATAACTACATTATTAGTGTAATCGTTGGTTAATAACAAAGATAAAAATAATTAAAAATGAAAATTTGTAGTTAAGTTTAGTAGTAGTGAGTTGGGGGTTGTTACACTTTGGGTTAAATGTGCAAATTGATGGACTCATAGATGAAAATAAAAATTTCCAAGGACTGATTTGTAAATTTGCCATAAAAACATGCACTCAGTGTAATTTTAGTGAAGTTCAGGGTTTTATGTGGAACTTAATGGACTTAAAATGAAAGAAAACGAAATCAGAGGGTTTTATGTCAAAATTTAAAGCATGAGAAATATTAAAAGAAAACCACAAGGATCACACTGCAAACTTACAAAACAACACATTATTAAAACGATTTAAAAATGAATGTAGGGACTAATATGCAAAATAAAGGACCTAAATGCAAACAAAAGAAAAGAAAAGAAGTTTTTTTTTAAAAAAGTATTAAAAAACACTCAACGGTCGCCAGCAACCATCACTTGGAAAGCCATCCAGGCCTTCCCCATCGCTTGATCTTGCATCCAATCGACTGATGAGCAAGAGGGAAGAGAGGGAAGAGGATCTACCGGCTCTAATCGAACATCCAGTGCCTGGAAACTTCCTCCCACCACCCTCGCCGGCGTCACGACTCCAACGACAGGCCTGGGGAAGAAAGAGCTACTAGAGGCGGCGGAGTGGCGATCCAATGCTCTAGGAAGGTTGACGACGTGGAGAGAGGCGTTTTCCACCATTTGGGGCAAGAAATGTGGCATGAACTTCCCTCTCGACCTAGCTTTGTGTCGTCTCTGGCGACGACGGCTGTGGGAGCAACTTGAGGCTTGGAGGAGGGCTCTTAAACTTCTAGAGGCCTGATGGAAAGGAGAGGGAGGTGCTCCGATGATCAGAGTGGAGCCTTGATGCGAGAGATGCACGGTCGACCTTTACCACTGGTCATCTTCTCCGGCGACGGCAAGGCTACGATTGACGAGTTGCTTCCAGCAACTTCCAGGGGGGTTGCGCGACTTCCAGAGTGGAGGAGGAGCAAGAGGAAATCTAGACTAACCACTTCACACACACCAGGGCACGAATCACTCAATGGATTCGTGCCCCCACCTCTCTTGTCAAAACTCAGAAAAATGGGTCCAGCAACCCATAAAACTCAAATTTCAGCCAAGGAGCTTCAATTCTTCAATGGAATAACTCTAGGAAGGTTGAGGAGGACCTAGGGAACAAAAATGGAAGAAGATTGAGCTCTGATCAGGGCATACTTGAGCTTGACAGCTGGTGGGCTTCTTCCGACCATTTGAGCTCATTGGAGAAGACGATCGGAGCTCTTAACTGCTCCCCTCCAAGCCTCCCTAGTGATTTGAAGCTACTCTGATTGCACTGGTTGACTTGCTTGCTCTAGTTTGAGTGATCTCCTCTTGGTTTTTTTCTCCTCTTAAAATTTCTCTCTTTTTCAAGCTTTTTCTCCCCCAATTTTCTCTTGCAAATGGGGGTATTTATAGGCTTGCAAATGGCTGGGTTGTTTGGGTTGTTATTGGTAGTTTGTTATGGGTTGTTGTAGGTAGTTAGAGGTTGTTACAAGTTGTATAGGTTATTATGATGAAGTGGGAAGTGGTTAGGGTTTATTTATGCGGTTAGAGGTTGTTATAGGTTGTTATGGGTTGTTGTGATGGAGTGGGAAGTGGTTAGGGTTTGTTTAGGTGGTTAGAGGTTCTTATAGGTTGTTATGGTGGAGTGGGAAGTGGTTAGGTTGTTTAGGTGGTTAGAAGTTGTTATAGGTTGTTATGATGAAGTGGGAAGTGGTTAGGGTTTGTTTAGGTAGTTAGAGGGTTTTATAGGTCGTTATGATGGAGTGGGAAGTGGTTAGGTTGTTATGGTTTTGGATTAGGGTTTTGGGTTATAGCTTAGGGTTAGGTTTAGGGTTTAGGTTAGGGTTTGCTAAGTTTAGGGTTTTGGATTAGGGTTTTGGGTTATAGCTTAGGGTTAGGTTTTGGGTTTAGGTTAGGGTTTGCTAAGTTTAGCCTTTTGGATTAGGGTTTGCTAAGTTTAGGGTTTTGGATTAGTGTTTAGGCTAGGTTTGGGGTTTTGGATTATGGTTTGCTAAGTCTAGCATTTATGATAGTTTAGGGTTTAGGTTTAGGGTTCAACTGCAAGCATATGGGGTGTCTACACTGACACATCAACTACACGATCTTCTAGTATTGAGAGCTAGGATGCTAAGATTGCTCATGCGTCTACGTAGGCAATTTTGTCTCTATTCATGAAGGTGAAGCGAATCTCCTCAAACTCTTCAATAAGCCTCAGCAAATACTTGTGGTTGGGTACAAGTTTAGGGTCCTTGGTCTTCCAATCGCTGTTGACTTATGAAATGACTATCATTGCATCGCCATGTACCTGCAACTTTCGTGCACCATGCTCAAGCATGACTTGCAGTCGTAGGATGCATGTTTCATATTCTACCTAATTGTTGGTGCATTCGGAGGTCAATTTTCTAGCAAACAGGGTCAGCTGTCCCTATAGCATCGATAGTACTACACCAATGCCCTTGCCCTTTTTGTTGACAACACCATTGAAGTACAGATGCCATTGTGACTTATCTTGAGGATCTTTAGGCTCCTCGTCTTTCATGGCAAACTAGATGTCTTTGTTGGGGAACTACATCTGTAATGGTTTGCTATGGCTTGTCCTTTTATTGATTTTTGTATGACGAAAGTGATGTTTTGTCGAGATAACAACAACTATTACTGACACATCTGCCTACCAATGTTGCCTTTTGGAGTAGATATTTCATAGGGTCATGAGGACACAAGAGTAGGACAAGATATGCCATCATGTAGTGCCTCAATCGCTGTGCAGCCTATACGAAGGATAGGCAAACCTTTTCTATAGTATTGTACTTAACCTCACAGTTGTTGAACTTCTTGCTTAGGTAATATATTGCTTTTTCCTTCTATCCTGACTTGTCATGTTTTCCTACAACTACGTCCATGGAGTGCTACCTGGTGGAGAGGTATAGTAGCAGTGACCACCCTGGTGTGGGGGGAACTAGAACAAAAGGCTTTGTCAGAAGTTGCTTGATCCTATCAAAGGAGGCTTGGCATTCGTCACTCTAGCTAATCTGTGCTTTCTCCCTAAGGAGCTTGAAGATCGACTTGCAAATCGGAGTGAGTTGTGTGATGAATCGGCTAATGTATTGTAACCGCCCCAGCAGACCTTTGACCTCCTTTTCAGTTATAGGGGGAGGCATGATGATGATGGTTCTGGCTTTGTTGGGATCCACCTCGATTCTCCTTTGACTGATGATGTAACCAAGGAGCTTTCCAGATAATACTCCTGTAGACACCCTAATTTTGAGCTCATTTGGCAACAAGCTCCTTCGGTTGATGCTCTGGTCGTGACCACCAAATCCCTAGTCCACGTAAGTCCCAATCAGACCCACACTAGCCCACATGACCCAATAAAACACTAAAACCCATTAAAATTCACTGAAAAGCAAATAAAACACTTAATCCAGCTAAAATCCACCTTAAATTCCACAAAACTCTAATCAAA
>JAMKQA010037260.1:0-12449 GCA_024699735.1 Posidonia australis | reverse complement strand
CAGCCATTTCTCAGGCTGCGGGCTGCTGGCTTTCCACCTCCCATGGCTGTTACCTCTAGCAACGAATATGCCATGGAATCTTCCAGGCTTTTCGTCTACGAGGCTCCCTGCATTCCCATGAGTTACCCATGAGAAAATCCTATATAAGGACACCCATAGGCAACCATTAAGGGTGGGTAGAAACCTTGAGTTCAGCAAATCCTGATCTGAGCAAGCATCTTGAGCAAGCTATATCCTCTTTCCAGCAGCATATACTCGCTTTCTGGAGCACTCCCTTGCATCCCAAAGCATCCTTGGTCCTTCCAGAGCAACAAGGATCTCTCTATCTTTGGTATTTCAAGATGGAACACCTTGAGAGGTAGGTTTTCTACCTCTTCTTTCTCCTTTAAATCTCAACTTTAGAAACATGATAAAGCATGCTTGAAGTCTTACATATGGTTTGATTTATCCATGTTTTTTGTGAGGTTTTATGATAAATATGTTTTCTCTCCTTGCAAGATGATCTCCATGCAAGTCTATAACTCTGTTTGCGAGCATGTCCATTTTTATTTCTAGCATAAAATCTACATGAGTTATCTTCTTTTTACTGTTTCCTTGCACATAGATCTATGCCACGCACTTTCATGTTCTTTGCACATAGAGATATGCTTGATATATCACTTACATGTGTTTTGATTGGGTTTACCCATATCATGTCTATTCCCTGGCATTTTGCATGTTTTCATACATGAACCCATCAACTCATTTTAGTTTTAATTACATGATTAACATGATGACTCTCGATCATGTGCATCCCCATCATGTTTTCAGCTTTTAATAATGGCATAAACCCATCTGCATTAGCATGAATCACCCGTCTCCTTCCTGGGATAGATTCTGGATCAGATTGCAGTCTGATCCAGATTCTCTGGGGCGCACCACTCAGGCGCACCATACTAGAGCACCACTCTGGCGCACCAAGCAGGTGCACCAGACTGGTCAGAGAGAAAAACACTCACATTGGAATCTTTGTTTGCATGGCTTTATAGAAGGCTTTGTGCTTGATTCTTTTATGGCTGATTCTCTGATATTTTAAGGTTTCACATGCATGTTTTCAGTTTTAACCAGATCGTTTTCCAATTGTTTTCTCTTCTTGGATATTCAGCCCTTGGCTAGAATCTGGTAGGCTGGTTGCACTTTACTCCTACGTGGAGAGCCTTGTGCATTAGCCCATGATCCAGTAGCATGGTTGAATCATGCATCCTTCATTTAGCACAAAATAGGTGGGACCTTGTGTGAGGCTACCAGCCCTTGAGCACTAGGATCACAAACCATTGCATTTACATGTTTTTTTCGAGTTTTACAGAATGATTTTACACTGCATACTTTTCCAGAATGCATTCTCTGGCATTTTGAGTTTGCATGGCTTTCTGTTTACCCTCAGCACATTTTCCTGGCCCACCTAGACGCACATAGGTGGCGCACCAGACTGGAGCACCAGTCTAGCGCACCTAACAGGCACATCGGTCTGTTTTCAGTAGCACACAGTAGGTTTTTATATGTTTTTGTCATGCTTTCTCGACTCGATTCGCTTCTGGGTTTTCTTTGGCTTTCTTCCTTGATGTACTAGCAAGGCACAACTATGTTTTCAACTATTTTCATGCATTTGAGATTGCATTAGGCATATAGCAAAGCAAGGATGATAAGTCGCTCAAGATATTAGATCTTTGATCTTATTGTGCAATATTCTTGCATCAACACTTGACCCGGCATACGAGCGATATTTTTGAGCATTAAGACACACCCCTACACATCATGCACCTATATTTTAGACACCACACGCATTAGCATGGCATGGCATATCGCCCTTGGGCGTACAACAAAGGCTGAAAAGCCGACATTTCATAAGCAAAAGAGAAACCAATAGAAGACCGATTTATCGGGCGTACGAGGGTACCTAACACCTTCCTCGTACGTAACAGGGATCCTTACCCATATTTTCTGGTTTACGCAGACCTTTTTTCATTTTTTGGCATGATTTTCATGTTATATGGTTTTCCTCATCTTCCATTTGAATAGACTAGTTGGCGACTCCTGCATTTGCATATTATTTTATTTTTGCCGTGACTTTGGCATATTTTTGCCATTCTCGACGGCATAGTTACATATCCAGAAGAATTTTTTCAGAGAATGGTCATTCAGAGTCAAAGCAGACTTGTAAGCAGTCTCAGAGTTGTACAGTACTAGCAGAGTCAGAACAGTTGGCAGTGCGTCAAGCAGCAGCAGCACAAGACCCTGTTTAGAAGGCAAACTCAAGAGCCTAACAGATGATACAGTTGGAGATCTGGACATTTTATTCCAATAACAATTGGAGGTTCTCGCGGAGGACTTAGCAGAGCACGACAGAGTCAGAGAAGGGGAAAACATTTGTTTCACCACCGCAGTCAGAATCACCAGGACCAAGCTTTAATCATGGTCCTTCAATCAAAAAGAGAGTGTGCTAATCTCCAGTCAGCTGGGAGCCCGTCAGTGCCTTCTAATTGAGAAATACTACCATCGATCATCAACCACTCCCAAGCCTTGCAAAACATTCCATTATAGGCCATGCATCGCTATGTTTCTTGTTTATTGCATCCGCACATGACCTAAATCTTGTCATGTGCATTGTACTTTCTTTTTGTATTGTAATCATAATATAAACATTGGCATAACCATTTCCCAATGAGGAAAATCGGGAAGCCAGCCTACTCAGGAAGAGTTTTGATCCTCCTCACGTGTTGCTACCTGTGTGACTTAGGGAGTGAGGGAGCCAGTATTTGTGGGAAAGGAGGAAAAATGTACAAATTCCTAAGGGGCCTATACCTCGAGAGGGAGGAAAAATGATAGGTTGTGAATGAGTGTGAGCCAAGAAAATATATAGACTTTGGAGCACAAAAGAAATAAGAAGATAGAAGTCAAAGATAGAAGTCGGCTCCAATGAGAGAGGCATGCAAGACGACTATATCCCTATCACATAACTTGGAGAGGAGTTGAAGCATACACCTACCAATCACATATCCTCGGCAGTTAATGCACCAAACTATGTTTGCAGGACATCAGAACAATGCTTGGGTGTCACCGTGGCTAGATATCTAGGTATGGTATATGAGCTGGTACTTATGGCAGTCACTGAGTGAGCTCCATCATATACCAGCAATGCAAGTAGTTTCATTCCCAATGTCAAAAGTGCAAAATGGTCACAAAAATTGCATTTTGACCCTCTGCAACTTGCACTTCAAGAGCAAAATATAAATTTTCAAGAAAAGCTAGCACATAGACTACGAAAATTCACCAGAGGGGTAATTTACAGAAAACCCCCTACAATCCTTAAATTTGCAGAATAGTCCACAGAGGATGTGAGAAGTTATGAAGGAAGCAGACATTTGCAAATATTCAGCAGAATATCAAATCTCATAGCATAGTGGCAATACAGCAATCAGAAGTTTGTCATATTAGGAAATTTTCAATAAAGCTTTCAAGTTTTGGGAAATTGCATGTCGGTCCCTACTCTTTTGCAAAACCTCGCAAACAATGCCACCAGCACCAGCAACAAGCACAGTTACAGTTCTACCCTCTGAAGCGCCATTGCAACCAATTTCCATCCTTGGGGACAATCCAGGGATTATCCTTTTACCCCCTCCTTCTTGGATTTTTGCGGGCTTAAGATCCTTTTCCTTGGCTATTGATCGAGTGGACAAAGTCGACCTTTTGACCGGGCAGTCAAAGTCATATCCTTCTCCTTGGAGTTTCGCGGGCGCGAAATCCAGTTTTTGTTTTTTTGGGATTCTCTTTCTGGGTGGAAGAGATCCTTTTACCCCCTCCTTCTTGGATTTTTGCGGGCATAAGATCCTTTTCCTTGGCTATTGATCAAGCGGACAAAGTCGACCTTTTGACCGGGCGGTCAAAGTCATATCCTTCTCCTTGGAGTTTCGCGGGCGCGAAATCCAGTTGTTCGACCTTTTGACCGGGCAGTCAAGGTCATATCCATCCCCTTGGATTTTCGCGGGCGTGAAATCCAACTGTTTGACATTTTGACCGGGCAGTCAGGGTTGTATCCTTTTCCTTGGCTTCTGATTGGGTGGTCAAAGTCGACCTTTGATCGAGAGGTCAAGGTCATTTCCGTTCCTTTTCCTTGGCTTCAAACTGGGCGGTCAGAGTCGACCTTTTGACCGGGCGGTCAAGGTCATTTCCGTTCCTTTTCCTTGGCTTCTGACCGGGCGGTCATGGTAGACCTTTTGACCAGGCGGTCAAGGTCATTTCCGTTCCTTTTCCTTGTCTTCTGACCGGGTGGTCAGAGTCGACCTTTTGACTGAGCGGTCAAGGTCATTTCCATTCCTTTTCCTTGACTTCAGACTGGGCTGTCAGAGTCGACCTTTGACCGGGCGGTCAAGGTCATTTCCATTGCTTTTCCTTGTCTTTTGACCGGGTGGTCAGAGTCGACCTTTGACCGGGCGGTCAAGGTCATTTCTTTTCCTTTTTCTTCACAGATGTGAGATCCTTTTCTTTGGCTTTTGACCAAGCGGTCAGAGTCAACCTTTGACTGGGCGATCAAGGTCCGTTTTTTAGCTTTTCTTGAGTTTTCGCGGGCGCGAAATCCTTTTGCTTGACCTTTTGACCGGGCGGTCAAGTTCATTTCCTTATCCTTTTCCTTGGATTTTTGCAAGCGTGAAATCCAACTGTTGACCTTTTGATCGGGCGGTCAAGGTCATATCCTTTTCCTCGTACTTTCATGGACACGAAATCCAACTATTTGACCTTTTGACCAGGCGGTCGAGGTCCTGTTTCTTTCAATTTTCGTGGGCGCGAAATCCAGCCGTTGGCCTTTTGACTGGGCGGTCAAGGTCATATCCTTTTCCTTGGATTTTCGCGAGCGCGAAATCTAGTTGTTGAGCTTTTGACCGGGCGGTCAAGGTCCTTATCCTTTTGACCGGTCCAGTTGTTGAGCTATTTGACCTTTTGATCGAGCGGTCAAGGTCGTATCATTTTCCTTGGATTTCATGGGCGCCAAATCCAGCTGTTCGACCTTTTGACCGGGCGGTTAGGGTTATATCCTTCTTGGATTTCGGGGGCACAAAATCTAGTTGTTCGACCTTTTGACCGGGCGATCAAGGTCCTTTCTTTAGCTTTGCTTGGGTTTTCGCGGGCGCGAAATCCTTTTGGTCGACATTCGACTGGGCGATCGATGTCATTTCCTTATCCTTTTCCTTGGATTTTCGTGGGCGCAAAATCCAGCTGTTTGACCTTTTGACCGGGGGTTCAAGGTCCTTTTCCCATTTCTCTTTTTGGGTTTTCGCGGGTGCGAAATCCCTTTGTTTGCCCTCAGTCTGTGCAAACAGGGCCCTCTTTCTTGCTTGACAAATAATATGTTTGTCATGCCCCTTTTCTTTGGGCTAGTATCCCCAACTACTTGGTTGACAACCGTCACGCTGTCTAGCAGTCGGGTTCACAAGGCTTGGTTGACTTGTCATTTCCCACCTTCTCAAGTTGCTAACTTCGATAATCCGGTTGATGAGTCCGACAGCTTATCATGTTCCCGCTGATGGTTCCATCCATGCAGGGATTCTTTTGCTTATGCCATATCACTTCAGCATTAGCCTTAGCATTGCATCACCTCACGAGCATCCATTCTCATGTTAACATCAACTTCACATTTTACTTTTAGGCATCGGCTCTTGCATTGGCATCACACATTTCCAGCATTTAGCTCAACAGTCGCACGCATTTTGCATTTGCATTTGGCAACAAGTCATGACTTTCGGTGCATCCACCAAATAAGTGACCTAGTGCCTACAGCAAACATCACTCCTCCACAGCCTCAAAATCGAGGTATCTAGTCAACCCTGAGCATCGATCTCGGATCCCTCTGTCCCTCGACCGCGCTCAGGGAGGGGCATCTATAGACACCCTGATTTTGAGGTGGCTCATAGATAAACACTCTGAAGATGTTGCTTTGGATGTAGTAAGCCCAACCACTTTTGAATCCTATTTGACACTTTAACCAACCAAAGATCAATGCATAACCGACCACAAGCCTATAGCAAACCCGTGGCCCAATTAGCAATTCAAGCAATTAGTGGAGAGCACCAATGTGGAGCACCATAGTGGCGCACCATGCTGGAGCACCACAGTGGCACACCTAGCTGGTGCACCGCCACTTTTTAAGGTGCTGGCTGCTGGCTTTCCCTCTTCTGTGCTTGTAACCCTCACCAGTGGATATTCCTTGCGAACCTATGCAAGGCTCTTCGTTTACGAGACTGTCTGCATCCCATAGGAGTTACCCTTGTGAGACTCTATAAAAAGCCATCCATTAGCAACCTTTGGAAAGACTTGGCAACTCATCTCTCTTGGTTAAGTCACCTATCTACTCCCAGCAACTCACTCTCATTTCCAGAGGATACCCTTACATTCCAGAGCATTCTTAGCTCATCCAAAGCAAAAAAGAAAGTGTTATCTTGAGCCTTCAAGGAAGAAACATCTTGGGCAAGGTAAGATCCTTGCTCCTCTTTTTACTTATCCTCTATTTAAAGCTCTAAATATTGCACTAAATAAAGCATGCAATGCACTGAACATTTGGTCTGTTAATAATCTGTTTTCATGTTGTTATTATGATAAGATGATTACACCTACATAGATATCCACAATGCTTTTGTGCCATGTTAAAATTTGCATCATGTAATCTCAGTTTTTACATACTGAATCTTGATTCATGCAAATGCTTGTTGTGAAATGAACTGCAAATATACTCTTTACATATTTATCATCTTTACATGATTGTTAGGTTCATTAATTCATTGCATACTCCTTAGAGCCTACTAAGCAGTAGCTTCAGCCCATTAACCCATGAACTTGCATGGTTAAGAAATGACAAAAAGACTTTTCTGTTTTTTTTTATCATGATTCAGTTCTCTACCATTTAAATAATCGATCTGGTTAAGATTAATCACATTTCATCTCTAGCAGTTGGACCAGAATCTGAAATCAAACTGTTGTCTGATTCATATTTTCTGGAGTGCACCACACTAGAGCACCAATGTGGCGCACCTCACCAGAGCACCAATTTGGCGCACCATCCTGGTGCACCAGTCTGGTCAGAGAGCAAATCATCATCATTACATCATGATCTGCATGCTTTTCTGGATGTTTTTGCCTTTGATTTTTATAATGTGTATTCTCTGATATGTCATGACTTTGCATGCATGATCGCAGTCTTCGATAGCACTGTTTTAAAGACTTTTTGCATCTCGCATGTTCAGCCTGTTGCTGAAATCTGGTGAACTGATTGCCCCATGAACTCCTGTTTGGGAGGTTCTCAAGCAACAATCCATGATCTAGATCTAGATAGCATGGCTAGATCTTGTTGTTTTTTACTTGGCATAAGGATGGTGTGGTCTTGTGTGAGGCATACAGCCCTTGAGCACATGACCCATATTATGTTTTCACGCTTAGATTTCGATAGATACTCATGTTGCTTTTTTTTCTAATGAGTCTGCAAGTTTACAAGATTTTTATATTGCATGGCATTCTAGTTTACTATTGAATCCATGATTTTCTCTGGCACACTTTCCTGGCATCAGTAGAGCACATAGGTGGCGCACCAGATTGGAGCACCAGTCTGGCGCAATACACCGATGCACTGGCCTGTGTTCTGTCGCACATAGTAGCTTTTGGCATGGCATTTAGCATGTTTCATGTTTGGATTTGCCTTTGGTATTTTCTAGGTGTCTTCCTAGGCATATCAGGATGACTCCACTCTGGTTTCAGCCATTTTTTTGCATGATAGTTCATGTTTTGCATATAGCAAAGCGAGGATGAAAGTCACTCGGTATTTTTATATCTTTGATCATATCCGTGCAACATCCTTGCACCGGTGCTTGACCCACCGCACAAATTACTTTTCTGAGCATTAGGACACATCCTACAACCCAGGCACCCATGTTTAGCATAAGGCACTACTTGCATATAGCATTGCAGTGCATATCGCCCTCGGGCGTACAAAAAAGGCTGAAAAGCCGACATTCCATATAAGTAAACAAAAAACCCATTAAAAGGCCGATTTTTGGGCGCACGAGGGTGGCTAATACCTTCCTCGTGCGTTACAGAGATCCTTGCCCAATTTCCTCGTTCATGAAGACCTTTTCCATTGGTTTTATCGCATGATTTGAATGTTTTTAAGCGGTTTTCCTCGTCTCCCGTTTTAAATAGACAAGGTGGCGACTCCTGCATTTTTATCATTTGCTTTTTATTGTCTTGCCGTGACTTTACCGATCCACGTGCATTCGGCCTTTCATGCCAAGCCAGAGGCTGTCGCCGGCATGGTTACAACCTAAAAATGAGAGGAAATGATACTTACCCTTTGTGGTTTTATCTCCTCGGTTGCAACTAATTGTGTATGCCTAGCTACAACATGCAAAGTATGCATTGTTTGAAACATGCAAAATGAAAACTCTCTTTTGTTTATGATTCTTATGTAGGACGCAAGATGCTGACGTGACATGGTCAGAACCGGCAGAAAAACTTAAGCCCTCCCTCAGAACTTCTCTAGTCCCTCTCTCTTAAAATTATTTCCCCTCTTCTAGGTAATTTCTAGTCCCTCCCCCTCAAAGGCTAAGGGTACCTCTCTATTTATAGAGAGACGAGACGACCTAAAATGGCAAAAGAGATCAAAATTAGCAAGAATGCATAGCTTCCATCAAAAATTTCCTTTTCAAAAGTGTTATAAGCCGAACATCAAGTGTACAACGTTAAACACCCAATAGTGGGCGTTCAACACATTCTAGGGGCTACAATTGTTTGGTTAGGGAATATTCGATCAATTAATGGGCTGATTAGCACTAATTGACGTCACACTTGTTTAGAAGAATCTTCTAAATAAGGAAACATTTTGAATTCAAAATTTTCCAAATGAGGAAAGTGGCTGATGTGGCATAGCTGAGTTGTTAGGTGTAAAATGTTGAATTCTCGGCGTTCAACATTAGACACATAGATATTAGCGTAGTAACACCCATAAATTCATTTTGTAATTATTTACATTTTAATGAATTTATTCCTAGACCAGGGTTACTATTCCGAGGCTCGTTTGTATGATTTTATGATTTTGGGCGTCGTGGACCGACTTCTGATTGTATGTTCCTGTGCATTGTGGCACTGTGCTTGTGGGCTCGAGTGTGGGTTCGTGCTGGGCCCAAGCTTGTGGGCTGGCAGGTGGGAGTGAGTTGGTGCGGTTGGTTGCTGGCTCGTGCGAAAGGTTGGTGGTCGCACTGTGCATGCATGCATGCAACTACCACCATCTGCGCGTATAAAGCTATAGCCCGTCAACCTCCTCCTCCGCAACCCTCCACCACTTCCCCACTTCATCGCCTATTCCTCGAGCACACCACCTCCCTCTTCCCCCCATTTTCCTTCTCTTTCTCTCTCTCTCCCTCCCTCCCTCTACTCGCTCTCCCGCACTCACTCCATCCCTCCCTCACTCACCCTCTCTCTTCCATCTCGCCTCTTTCTCTCCCCCATCTCCTCCCCCATCTCCCCTCTGCTTGCTGTGCTCGACGGCATGAGGTGGTGTGCGGCGGCTTGTGGCTAGTCATGGGAGCTTCGTGGGCATGTAACGGCGTGCTAGTCGTCGAAGGTTGGCCGGAGTCAGCGGGGTTTGTCGGAGCATGTTTTTCAGGTACGCACCTCATCCTGTATTGTAGCAAGCATGAAAATGATGGAAAATGATAGGAATGCATGGAATCTAGATAAATTTACATTCCTAGAATTTATTCTGAATTTTTGATGATTTATGGTGGTATTTATTGCCATTTATGACATTGTGTGTTTTTGGTTCATTTTGACCCCTGTGGCTTCTCAAATTTATTTCTCCTTGCATAATGAATAGATTTTGATTTTGTTTATGTGAATTTAGAGTAGACTCGACGGTCTACCACATGTTTTATTCGTAATTTTTGGTTCTTGTTTTGGGGGTTCGCCCATAGGTCCCATTTTGGGTGATCTTGTAGGAGGTGTCCTAACCCGTTTTCTAGTTTCATAGAAAACATCATACTAAACCATTTTGGTATGCCCTTTTTTTGTAAGATTAGGTCCTCTGGTCGAAATTCAGTTGACCAAACCTCCTTAGTCTACCATTTTTGGCTATGAGTGTTGATCGTTGTGTCCTAGTTCGGTCGATCGAATTTATTCGGTCTACAAAACCAGGAACTTTCAATCGACCAGTTCGGTTTTCAGTTTGCTATTTTGGGTGTTTGTACCTATTTCGGTCGATCGATTCTGATCGGTCTTCCGATCCAGGAGATTTCGGTATATCGAGCCCATTTCAGTATCCCGAATCAGGGCCCAACTATTTTATAAAATGTGATTTTTCGTGGGCTTTCTGGATTGGTTTGTTTTGCCCATTTGAAACAGAATCATGGGTCATCAGTGGTAGTCTTGTGGGACACTTGATTTACCGTTTCGTCGAGGTTTGAAAAAGTTTCCAAAGATATAAAATGGTTTTGAAAATGGTTTTCAAAGAGATGTGTTGGCCCATTTTGGAAAATGATTTTCCTAGTTTTTTGTGTGCGGACCGAGATACCATGGGATCGTGTCATCAGGACCAAAGAATGTGACGACATTCTCCGGTGGTCAGGCGAGTCTCCATGGTTGAGGTCGGGGGCGGAGATACCTGAGGCTGAGAGTCATTGGGTCTTGGAGGTATGAGACTCGCTGACTGTCGTCTCAAGGCTAGGGTTGTGGTCCGCAGATAGAAGTGTCTTGTGGCATGACGGGGAGGTATGATACTCTTACTGTCGCTGTAAGCACTGAGGCTTGGGTGTTGTCGGGTGTGGAGGTATGACACTCCCTCCTAAGCACCATGTGGAAAATGTCATGAGGAGACATATCCTGTGGTGGTCAGTGCATGTGGGACACGTGCCCCATAGTTGGTAGCGTCCTGAGAGACTAGACTACCTTCCCGGGTGGGGGTTGGCTCTGTGAGGTTCTCCAGGTGGGAGGATCGCGGGACGATGGTTGGCTCCTGCATAGGGTGGCACACCATGGCAGTTTAGTGCATTTCGGTGGCCGCTTGTGACTAGAGTTGGTTGCCTAGTGTCAGACTTCCTGACTCACTGTGTGTAGTTTTGGCCATTGACGGCCTTGTTCGTGGTTTCGGGCTAGTGGAGCCCTGTGTGTTGTTTTGACCAGTGTGGGCCACGTTTGCTGTGATTTCAGCCTTGTGGGCCTGGTTTGTGAGATTTTGGAGGAAATGATTTGCAAAATGATTCTTAAGGAAAATTAATTATTGTTTTGTTTTCCATCGTTTTCGTGGAGTGTGTGCTGGGTGACTTTTGTCACTCATGCTTTCTTCGTGGTTTTGAATTGCAGGTACAAACATGTAGATGAGTTTTAGCATAGTACATATAATCTGAAGTCTCGTAGCTGCACACATAGGTTCCTGGTAATTGATATTTCTGTTTAGCTCTTAATTTCCTGTAATTTAAATTGTTTTAAATTATTATAGGAATTGGGGGCATGACAAGCGTCTAACACCGTCAACTCAAAAACTTGCTAAATTTGACTGCCAAATCAAATGTGGCCAAACGAGTGAATTAATGAGGTAATGAAGACCCCTAAACATGGCAAGGAGACTCGTTTAAAAAAGTGGATATTTATTTTAAGTCCAAGAAAGTAAACTTGATAGAAATGGAAGGGAACAGCACTAGAGATCTTAAACGCATGAAATCAAGCATATAATAACGTTAAACGCTTAGAATACAGTGTATAACGTTACACACACAATATACAACGTACAATGTTAAACGCTGTAATATGAGACGTTCAATGGCCTAAATTATCAAATGGGCCTATGGAGAGTATTTAAGCAGAGAAAAAGGCATCTAACGACGAATGAAACATGCTATGATGCAACGAGACTTAATAAAGATAAAGGAGTGCCAAAAAGGAATATCTACACCCTGTTAAGCCTAAAAAAATCCTAATCTCTAAGACACTCTTGGGTTGAGTCTAGTTGCTCACAACCTCTACCTTGATGGGGTCTACCTTGATACCCTCTGTAGACACCCCGATTTTGAGGTGACCCAGAGATGAGTATCCATATGTTGCTTTGGATGTGATCAACCCTTAAACCAAACCCCAAACCTATTAGCAAGCCAGAGCCCCAATCAGTGAAATCTGTGAGCTAGGTTGGCGCACCTTATAGGTGCACCTCATAGGCGCACCTTGTAGGCGCACCATCCAGGCGCACATCACTGGCTCACCAAGCAGGTGCACAGCCACTTCGCAGGCTACGGCTGCAGACCTTCCATCTTCCGGGCTATTACCCTTGCAAACGAATGTGCCAAAGAATATTCGAGGCTTTTCGTTTGCAAGGCCCTTTGTTTCTCATGAGTTACCCTTTGATAGATCCCTATAAAAGGACCTCCATAGGCAACCATTTGAAG
>JAMKQA010037259.1:0-13097 GCA_024699735.1 Posidonia australis | reverse complement strand
GTGTATATGTTAGACATCTAAAGGATGGCACACACGTATATTTGCTTTTGTATGTTGATGATATCTTGATTGCAGCAAAAGATATCAATGTTATACAGGGTTTGAAAGATACTTTGAAGTTTGAATTTGCTATGAAGGATTTAGGTTCAGCAGGCAAAATCCTTGGAATGGAGATACAACGTGACAGGAGCGTTGGAAGATTATTTCTCCATCAACGCAGCTATGTGCAGAAAATTCTAAGCAAGTTTGGTATGGCTTCTAGCAAAGCCGTTGGGAGCCCGTATGACAGGAATTTACGTTTGTCTTCAACTATGGCACCTCAGACACAATCTGAACAGGAATACATGAAGCGTGTTCCATACTCGCAGGCCGTTGGAAGCTTAATGTATGCAAAGGTATGTACTTGCCCAGATTTGGCTTATCCTTTTAGTGTTGTAAGCAGGTTTATGTCCAATCTGGGGAAGGACCATTGGCAGGCTGTGATGAGGATCTTCAGATACTTGAAGGGAACGTCTGATGTTGGGCTGATTTATGGCAACATGCATAGTTGCAACATGGCTGGATATTCAGATTCAGATTTTGCAGGTGATGTTGATCAAAGGAGATCTTTGACAGGTTATGTCTTTACAGGTGTGGATTCAGTTGTCAGTTGGAAGTCTACACTTCAGCCTACGGTTTCACTTTCCACCACCGAGGCTGAATACATGGCAATGACAGAAGCTACAAAGGAAGGGATTTGGCTAAAGGGGCTGCTGGGAGACTTTGGTCTGTGTTTTGATAAAGCAGATATATTTTGTGATAGTCTCAGCGCTATTTGTTTGACCAAGGACAACGTGTTTCATGATCGCACGAAACACATTGATGTCAGGTATCACTTCCTCAGAAATGAAGACCGGATAAAGATTTTGAAGATCAAAACAAGAGATAATCCAGCCGACATGTTCACCAAAGGGGTGGTTGAGAGTATGTTCAAGCATTGCTTGGACTTGCTCAACATATATGGTTGCTGCTGACCCCTCGTGGGTCATTGTGATGGAGAGCTCAGCTCGAGGTGGAGGTTGTAATTCAAGACAAGGTCGAGTTTGTTGAATATGTGTCCTGAATTTGGTTATAACTTGTACTAGGGGTATTTTGGTCTTTTGACCATTTGGGGTGCCCAAGTATTTAAGCTTGGCTAGGGCACCCAATTTGATAGAACACATTTTGTATCTCCATTGAACAACTAGTGGAACAACCTTCTCCCGCTCTCCATCCGTGGACGTACCCATTTGAGGAATCACGTAAATTCTTGTGTTTGTGTGTGATTTCTTGATTCTTCTTCATCCTCCTTTGAATCATTGCATAACAATAATAATACTGATTACACAAGAGTCCATAGTATAGTACAATTACACATATCTATAACAATCACGACTACTCCTTACCTTCTACAACATCCCCTGAGGGACCCGCGTTAAGAGTAGAGAAGGAGAAAACTCTTCCTTTTGTGGCCTGTCGGGGCACGTCTCTGGCTATCTTCTAGGGTTCAATGCAACTCTTCTGGAAATGCTCGGCCTTGCCATAGTTGTAGCACATCACGTTGTCTATCCCCTATTGCTAGAATCTGCAGTGTGCAGCTATGTGCCCCATCCTCTTGCAAATATTGCAGGGTCCTCTTCCTGTACCACTAGTGAAACCAATCTAGCTGAATCTTGCACTTCCTCTCCCAACAACACTGCGCCCTTCATCCAACGTAGACTCAAAGTGCTCCTTTCTTTTCTTTCTAGAGCTCTCAGAACTGCCATAACTTGACGTGTTAAATGTAGGAAGTCGCGGAGTAAACTTCTTCTCCTTTCCTTTGGGGTGCTCTTCAAGGAACTACCAGTGCTCGTCTTCATAGCGAGCTGCTAGCTCTATTGCGTAGGTTAGTGTCTGGCATTAGAAATCGAGAACCCTCGATTTGAGTGTAGGATTCAGTCCCTCCACAAACTTCTTTGTTCAGTTCTTCTTGCTGATGATAATCTTAGAAAATTACACCAGCCGATAGAAGGTCGCTTCATACTCCACCAGAGTCATGTTCTCTTGCTTTAGGTTCTGAAAGTCCCTGTCCAGCTTATGTCTCTCGTGCACAAGGAAGAACCTCTCATAGAACATGTCTCGAAAATCTTATCAGGAAATCATCAGTAGATCTTAGTTGGAGAACTTGATGCGACATGTAGCCCTCCACCACTAGTCAACATCACCCTTGACCTTGAAGGTAGCTAGATGAACCCACTTCTCCACTGGGTACTCCATGCCTTCTAAGATCTTCTCTACCATCAAAAGCCAAGACTCATTCGTCTGGCTTGCCATGGCCGTCTAGGGTTGGCGAGCTCAATCGGCAAAACTGTATGATCCATGGATCACCTTTGACCTCTTCTTTGTGGCTGCCACTGAGAGACTAAACAAATCCTCACATCACCTCACCTATCTCTTGTCTCATGTTCCTCCAAGTACTTTTACCCTACTCTACGTCAAACCCTAATGCTGAGGTTCTGCCTCGTCCTCAGCCTCTTGGCATTTTGCTGCCACCAAGAAAATACACAAAAGTTAGGTGCTACACTTCTTATGCAGTCATACAGAGCTACTAATCTGGACACCACTAAGCTAGTGCACTTAGTGCAACCAAGGATCTAATACCACTCTATAACGCCTCCTAAATGGGTGCTACAGGAACTACACTACTAACTGGGAAATTAACTAGACTAAAAAGAAAACTAGGCAACTAACTTCCCAGAACCTGTGTGTGGCTAGTGGCTCCTGTCTATAAGCACTGGGATAGACTGCACTCCAATTGAGTACCTGAAAACAAACATTACAAAACACGTGTGAGTAACTTCTAAGTCACCCAATACACGCCCACTAAAATATGATGGAAATCTTCTCAAAACTAAACTCTAGAAAACATCTCTAAACTATACTCTGAGTTCTCAAAACCAGAATAAAACTCTTTTAAATTCTTTTTGGAAATTCTTGATGGAAATTCTTGACAAAACATGTCCTTGGGAAACAAAATCTCTTTCAAAAAATATATCAAGAAATCTTCATGTTTTTCTCAAAAGCTTTCTCTATCTGTTTTAAAATCTCATGCTTTAATGCTTTTTTGGAAACAACTCGGGACTAAACTCTAGTCCAAAACACAATTCTCAAATCTAGCAAAAACACAATTCTCTAACTAAAAGTAGACCTAAACCATTGTTCTCGTCTTAGCTAGAATCTGATTAAAACTCAAAAGTCAAAACTCAACTCGATTCTAGCCTAATACTATTATACAATCTCAAATCTAAAAAACTTTTTTTCTTTTCTAGTGCCACCTTGATCAGGGGTGACCTAGCTACAAGTAGTTGGAGAGGCACCAACCTCAACCTTTTGCACTGCCACAATGAAAGTCTCCATGTGGGCATACCACCGTTCTGGCTAATGGGCTTCATTAATCTTTTTTCTTTTCTTTTCCTCATTACACAGAGATGCATTCTTCCAATGGCTTATTGGTGTATGAGCACTCAGGTCCTCTTACCTGGCCCATCTAACACCAGTCTCTCTGAAGAACCTAGTCTCTTTCACTAGGGTTCCCAACTTTGGTATCCACGATTTTGGATGGTGATTGTTGTCAATTGGGTCATGAATCCGTAGACCACTACCCTACCTTTACACGGACCCATACAGAAATCTCAAAAATCTATTTCTGAAATCAAGCTTCTTTCTTTAAAATCACTTTTCTAAAACTTTTCCACTACAGAAATTACTCTATAAAACAATTCTTTTTCTGAAACAATTTTTCTGTAAATCTTACTTAAATCTCAAGAAATTCTTGCTAAACAATCATGCCCAAAACATGCATATGAGGCATCATTGCATTTCTAGGAAAACTAAAAAAAAAAAAACCAACTCTAGGATCCTAATTCGGCAGGTCGAAATCTTTCGGTATGTCTAAATGTTCCAAATCTGCATGTGGCTTTGATCCTAGTTCGGTAGACCGAAAACAAACAATCTACCGAAGTCCCTTGATTCGGTATACTAAGAACTTTTTTGGTATGCCGTTCCAAGCGAATTCTGAAATCTAGCATGTACCCTATGACAGTTGATCAATGGAATTGGGACCTTGGGTGAGCCTACTTTTGGTGAGCCAAAAAACCTACAAAAAAGCTCATTACTAGAATGCCAAGTCTACTTCTATTTGGGACACTTTTCATCAAAAATCATGAAACATAGCTCAAGATACAAAATCAGAAGCTAACATAACTCATTTCAAGCTATTGTAGCAAAAATCTCAAAAATTCTTCAATAACCTTTGATAAATTCTAGATTCAACGTTCATCCATGATATCATGCTAATCAACTCCTATTCATAAGTTTTCACTAATTTCACAACATTAATCAAGAATCTAAAACTTAAATTGAGGAAAGAATGGGGGACAAGAATGCGTACTCAAGGTAGATTTTCAGCAGTCCCTCTTTTCCTCCGACAACATTCCTCACTGCCCGGCATTCTTCAGGCTCTCTCAGGTCTCCAATGGCTCTTCTCACTACGGACGAGCACTCTCTCCTCCTCTCTCACTCTCTACTTCTCTAGTTTCCTCTGCCCTCACTCTCTCTTTCTTCCTTCCAATCTACTGCCCAATGTCATTTCCCCTCCTCCTACTTACGACAATTGCTCATTTGTCACCGTTCGTCAACGATAAGCATCGAAAATCTCAATGAATCCAAGATTCGACATGATGCAAGGCTGCCAAGCAGAGAAAGGTGCACAGTGGTCGATGGTGTAGGCTGTGTGGCACTATGTTGAGTTGACTCAGCCCCTCTTCTAGCCCCACACACACACACGTAGTTGCAAAATGACAAGATACCACATAGCAAGGAAATATTCTAGAGATCAATACCAATAAATTGGAGAGAGCATAACACAAATCCACACCATTAAACTAATTATCCAGGTTACAAGAACATAATTACATTTATTCTGGATGATATGAGCATAGCTGTTACACAATTGAACTAAAAAACTACAACTAGCTTTTTTGAAAAGCTCGATTAGATAGCACATTTGGAAATGCTTATTAGGCAATAAGCGCTTAACGTAATAAGCTAGTGTAAAAAAGTGTTTCCTAATGCTACCTAAGTACCTAATTCAAAATAAAAATAAGGACCATGTCATCATAAAGTGATAATCACAACTTACTCTAATTTACAAATCCACATCACATGAACACGAAGATCAAAGAGAGAATGCTTGAATATAGTAAAACCAATAAAACACATGTACTTTCAGACACAATCAAATCTAAGAGACAAAATATCTACCTGTCAACACAGTGGCTTTAACATCATCCCTGCTCATCGCTTCCATGTACTTCTCTTTCAGTCCTTGAATCATTGTTATAGACAAAACAAAACGTTAAAAAAGGAATCAAGCAACTAATAAAAGCTGAGCCAAGTAGAAGCTACCAAAAATAAATAGCTACAACTTGTATCATTCTTTATTAGTGGTAATCATTGAAAATGAGTGGAGTTAAGTCTTCTAACTAGAAAAATGTACTAGTGTCCTTTGCTAGTTAAATACATAGAAAAATTGTTAGTATGCAAGAGTCCTCCATCTTTCTCCTAATCAAGTCTAGTCCCTTGAAATGGTTCTACACAAGAGAAAATATAAATTCTTGGCTACCTACCCAAATACTGAATGTCTTAAAATGGTAATACACATACTTTCAGAATGTATGTCAATACTATAAAGAAAACATGACTCTCACGATATACAAAAATAGTAGGAAAATGGTATAAGTTAATATCCTCCAATGGTGTTTATCTACAACTTTTGAGAATCAAAAAAATAAATTTGAAGGATAGTAGGAAATATCAAGTGAAATAATTGCATGTTTGTTAAAAATTGTTTACTAATACTATCAAAAAAACAGACTAATATTAACACAGAACAATTTGCAATTAAATATTATATTGTAATATCAACTTAGCAGTTTTCTTAAGGCTCTAGTTTTGACGTACAATAACCTTAAGGGAATATAATCAGGCGAAAATTCAAGGAACCTATGTAATTGCCAAACTCCTTAGTCAATTGTGACCCCTTAGTCAATTGTGACTCCTAGTTTTGACGTACAATAACCTTAAGGGAATATAATGGTGTTTTGACCCCTTAGTCCTTGTCTCTCAAACCTAACCAAAATTCTAATTTCTAATACTAATTTCTAAATACAGGCATAATCTATGGAAATAAAAACATAAATTAACTGAGATAAATCTAAACAACTCTATAATTCCCCCCTCCAATGCTACAAGCTAGCATCACCTCTACCCAAGGCAATTACTAAATAAATAACTAAATGACATTGTAAGAAATTAAATAAATAGACAAATAACTAAAAACAAATTAATTATAACCCTACGTTTACTCAAGACCTATGGTGTGTGACTATGTGACTCTAACTATGTGCATTAGACTAGATTGCAACTCCACAATCTACACTTGCAAACAAAGCCACAAAGAACACGCATGAGTGACATCCATTGTCACCTAATACATGCCTACCACAACTAAAAGACCTCGAACCATGAACTAGAGCTATCACAACCAACTCCCAAAATCACATGACTGCCACCCTTGGAAGCACCAAAGCAAAACCAAAAAAGACACTAAAGTCCACAAAACACAACTGCCAGTCATCCAGATTTTTTTATTTTTAAACATGCCATTCAAATCCATAATATTTACTGTCTTTAAAATCACATGCATCTTTGAAAATCACTTATGCATTTATGGAAAGCCAAACTATGGCTAAAACTATCTCAAAACCACAACACACGCACATAGCTCAAGAAAACCTATTGTGCCACCCTTGCCATAGGTGACTGACTAGCCCAAGCAGTCGTCGAGGAGTTGAACCCTGATCGTTACTACATTGCTGTGGAGGACCACCCCATACAGGAGTCCATCCATTAAGGGAACTCTTCCCTCATAGACCACCATATATATAACTACACGGAGTACATCCATTGATGTCCCTTGGTGCCCAAGTAACCCAAGGACTCAAACCTTGGACCCTGCCTGTAACACCCGTAAAATTTATTTTGTAATTATTTACATTTTATGAATTTTATTCCTAGACGGGTGTTACTATTTTCGAGGTCTGTTGTGTGGATTTGTGTTTCAGGGCTTGGGCCTCGTGGACTGGCTTCTACTTGTGTGTCCCTGTGCGTGGCTGACACTGTGCTTGTATGGGCCTAGGTGTGGGGTCTATGTGGGGCCCACTTTCTTGGGTTGGTCATTGTGGCTAGTGGTTGGGGCGGTGGTCGGTGTGCTCGTGCAGGGTGTCGGTGGCTGAGACGTGTAGGTGAGCAAGCTCCCAACTACTACGTGCGCAGGCTTTATAAGCCGCCCACATCGTACTCCTCCGTCGCTTGTCGTCGTCTTTTTTTCTTCTTCTTTCTTCTCCTCCTCCTCGAGCGTACACCTCTTCTTCCCTTCCTTTCCCTTACTCCTCACTCTTCTCCCTTCCCCACCCCTTTTCCATCCGTCTATCCTCCCCAGTTTCCCCTATTTGGCGTGTCGACGGAGAGAGAGAGAGAGAGAGAGAGAGAGGGAGAGGAGCGGAGGTGCTGTGGTGGCCTGGGAAGCTCTAGAGCGACGTCCCTATGATCGTAGGGTGGCCGTGGTCATGCAGGGGCACTGGTGTTCGTCGGAGTCGGCCGGAGGGTCGTCGGAGCTCGTTTCATGTACATATCCCCAATTTAATGTGTAGAAATAATGTAAAATGCTAGAAATGCCTAGGATGCATGTAATCTAGGCTAAATTTAATGTTTTAGAATTTTTGGGAATTTATTGTGGTTTTTATGGGTATTTATGTCGGTGGTTAAGATTTGGATCATTTTGACCCTTATGCCTTTGCATTTTTGTATCTTGATTCATGTTGAATGGATTTTGGTTTTGTTTGTTAGGTTTAAGGGTAGAATCGAGGTCTACCATATATGTTTTATTCCAGATTTTTGGTGATTGATTGGGGGGTCCGATTGGAGCTCCCACCTCAGGCGAGTTTTGGGTGTCCTGCTGCAGGTTGCCTTAATTCTGACAGGAAACTAAGGGCACGGGCTGATTGCGTGGGCCACATGTGTGGGTTCGGCAGTGATATTCCAGCCCTGGTCTAGGCTCTGTTGGTGTTCAGACAAAAGTGCAAGGGGCACTGGCTAGACACGTGCTCCACATGTGTGGGTTTGCCAACGGATTTTTTGGTTTTTTTTCCTGGATTTTTGGAAAATATATTTTAATACTATGGTTTTCTAGATTGGTTTGTATTTGTCCTTGTAAGATGGGATTGTGGGCAGTCAGTGGTGGTCTCTTGGGACACTTGATGTGCCGTTTTGTTGAGGTTTTGGAAGAGTTTTCAAAGAAATAAAATGGTTTTGGAAAGTAGATTTCAAAGAGATGGTTGGCCCGTTTTGGAAAATGGTTTTCTGGGTTTTCTGTGTGCGGGCCGAGACAGTGTAGGACCATGTCGTCGGAACCAAGGAATGTAACAACATTCCTGGGTGGTCGGGCACGACTCCTTGGTCAAGGTTGGGGGCCGAGATACCTGAGGCTGAGGGACATCGGGTTCTGGAGGTATGAGACTCCTTAACTATCGTCTCGAGGCTAGGGTTGAGGTGTCTTGTGACAAGATGGGGAGATATGATACTCCTACTATCACCGTGAGCACTGAGGCTCGGGTGTCGTCGGGTGTGGAGGTATGACACTCCCTCCTGAGCACCATGTATGGAAGACGCCATGAGAAGGCGTACTCTGTAGTGGCTAGTGTGGGTGGGACACGTGCCTCGTAACTGATAGCATCCTGAGAGATAGGACAACATTCCCAAGGAGAGGTTGGCTTTGTGAGGGTTCTCTAGGTGAGAGACTTGCAGGACGACTCGGCTCTTGCATAGGGTGGCACGTCGTGGCAGTGCAGACACCATTGTTGCTCTTCGGTGGACTGCTTGTGGCCAGAGTTTGGTTGCCTGGTGTCGGACTTCCCGACTCACTATGTGTGGTTTTGGCCAATGAGGGCCTTTGCATGTGGTTTTGGGCTAGTAGAGCTTTAATTGTTGTTTTGGCCGGTGTAGGCCTAGTATATGAGGTTTTGAGAAATTGGTTTACGAAATGAATTTAAAGGAGAAATTTATTACAGTTTGTTTTCTACGGTTTTCTTAGAGTGCGTACTGGGTAACTCCTGTCACTCATGCGTTTTCCTTGTGGTTTTGGTTTACAAGTGTAGACATGTAGTTGGTTTAGCGTAGTGCATGTAGATTGGAGTCTCCTAGCCGCGCACAGTTTCCTAGTAGTTAGATATTTTCTATTTGGCTTTAATTTTTCTACTATTTAATTTGTTTTAAATTATTGTGGAAAATGCAAGGCAATATAGTTTGGTATCAGAGCCAGGTTCACTAGGTTGCATTACACTTAGGGTGTCCGATCTAGAGACTCCATAGGTTTGCATGCATGGTAGAGTCGACACTTGATTTTTCGCCATGGTTTCTTCTTGTTGTTTTGTCTATGGTGTAGGTACTTTACCTTTCTCCAATAGGATGCCTCTTCGTGGTCGTAAGGACAAGGCCCCTATTAGGAAGATCGTGCCCTACGAGGACGTAGGCAGATCGAAGGCGGTTCGTGCGGAACTGAGGAGTTTGGCACACGGGATCTCTCACGCGTTCAACAATAGTAGTGCTAGTGAGCCGTTAGGTGACCTGTGGCTGAACCAGTTCACAAAGCTTCATCCGCCTTCGTTCAAGGGTATGGTCAGTGCTGAGAAGAGCGAGGCCTGGCCGGAGAAGGTGGTGAAGATGCTAGAGAGCATGACATGCCTAGAAGAGCATTAGGTGCGGTTGGCGACTTATCTGCTGGATGGTGAGGCAGATAGGTGGTGGACATCTGTGAGGCGGCTGAAGTTCCCGGACTCAGTCATTGTTAGCATCCAGTGGAAGGATTTCAAGGCGGCCTTCTATGACAAGTATTTTCTCGCTCATGTGAAGGAGTAGCTTTGCCTAGGCTTCTGGAGTCTAGAGCAGGGCACGATGTCGGTGCTCGAGTATGAGACTGAGTTCGCCCGACTAGAACGTTTTGCTCCTTCCTATAAGTCTAAGGAGGAGCAGGCGCAGAAGTTTCTGGACAGCTTGAACTTAGGACTACAGGTGAAGGTGATGGACTGTCAATGGCAAACTATGGAGGACATGGTTGGGATGGCTAATCACTTCAAGGTGGAGCATCAGAAGTTTTTTGAAAGTCGTCCCAAAGAGAAGGGTAAGTCTTCTTTTACCTCCCGTTTCTCTTTCTCCAGTCCTCCAAGTGCCAGTAGTTCAGGTATTCCTGAGAAGAAGCATAAGGCAAGGTCCAGTGTTTCCTTTATGGGCTGACAGAGTTTTGTAGGGAGTAGCGGAACTGACCTTAGTCAGATACAGTCCAATGCTCTCGGTGAAAACCAGTGCTTCAACTGTGGTCAAGTGGGCCACATCGCTGCATATTGTCCTCATCCTCAACAACCGTGCTACAATTGTGGGAAGGTGGGACCCGTTCAGAGATCTTGTCTGGAACCGCCTAAGAAGGCAAGAAGCGCGCCACAACAGTCGACTAGGGGATGGGTATTTACCATTGCAGCTCCAAGCGTTGGGTCTTCGGGGAATGTAGTTGAGGGTAAGAATGATTAGTTGATTCTGTAATCCTCTAAGATTTGTTGTAATCTCCTTGTAGTCTGGACATCTACTTGATTGAATGGTTGTGTGGTGTTGTATGTTTGGCCATCAGGTTATTTTATTGTGGTTGGTCGGATAGCCAAAGTGTTGTTCGACTCAGGGAGTTCTTTCTCCTTTATCTCTGAGTCTTTTGCGACGGAGTTGGGAGAGAGACCAGCTAGACTGACCTTTCATCTCAACATGGTGACGTCGCTAGGGGAGCACAGTTTTGCAAGGAGGTATCTGCGGTCTGTCGACTTGACGCTGAATGGCAGAGAGTTCAACGCTAGCTTAATTGTGATGGACATGTAGGAGTACGATGTGATACTCAACATGGATTGGTTGGCGTAGTAGTCTGCTTTGATCGACTGTGCTCGGAGGAGATTTTATTTTGGGTCTCCAGAGGAGGGGCCTTCCTTTGTGCAAGGTGGGTGTCAGGTTGAGCCTAAGCATGTCATTTCGGCTATGAAGGCTTATAAGTCTTTGGTCAAGGGTTGCGTGGGGTATCTAGCTAGTATCGTTACCTCTAGTTCTCTTGAGTTGGGTATTCACAACATCTCTGTGGTGTGTGAGTATCCTGACGTTTTCCCTGACGATTTGCCTAGTATACCACCTCACAGGGAAGTAGAGTTCTCGATCGACTTGATCCCCGATTCTAGTGCTGTGTCGAAGCCTCCTTATCACATGGCACCAGCGGAATTGCAAGAGCTCAAGACTTAGTTGTAGGAGTTGCTAGACAAGGGGTTTATCAGGCCGAGTGTGTCTCCATATGGAGCGCTTGTCTTGTTCGTCTGCAAGAAGGATGGTTCACTCCGACTGTGTATAGATTATTGGTGTTGAACCAAATCATGGTGAAGAACAAGTATCCCTTGTCCTACATTGATGACTTGTTCGACCAGTTGCAGTCTGCATCTGTGTTTTCGAATATTAATCTAAGGTCAGGGAATCTCCAGCTGAGGATACGAGACTCGGATATTTAGAAGACTGCTTTCCAGACACGGTATAAGCATTACGAGTTCATAGTCATGCCTTTCAGCTTGACTAATGCACCAACTACGTTTATGGATCTGATGAATAGGATTTTCATTACTTTTTTGGAACAATTCGTTGTGGTTTTTGTTGATGACATGCTGGTCTACTCCCTAGATGTTGAGACTCAGGCCATGCACATGAGGGCCGTTTTGGATACTTTGAGGTGTCATCAGTTGTATGTCAAATTCTCCAAGTGTGAGTTCTGGCTGAGCGAAGTCATTTTCCTTGGCCATTTGATTTTTGGAAAAGGCATCAAAGTGGATCCTACCAAGGTCGAGGTGGTGAGCAGTTGGGAGCGACCTAGGTCTGTGACGAAGATCAGGAGTTCCTTGGGTCTAGCGGCCTATTATAGGAAGTTTATCAGGGACTTCTCCTCCATAGTCGTGCCTTTGACAGAGTTGACAAGGAAGGGAGTTCCTTTTTGTTGGGACCAAAATTGTAAGGCAAGTTTCCAAGAGCTGAAGTCTCGCCTAGTTTCTACCCCTATGATGACTCTACCTTCTGGAAGTGGTGGCTTCATTGTGTATAGTGATGCCAGTGGCGTTGGGTTAGGGTGTGTTCTGATGCAGAATGGCAATATTATCATGTATGCTTCGCGTCAGCTGAAGGATCATGAGAAGAACTACCCGACCCACGATTTGGAGGTGGCTGTCGTAGTGTTCGCTCTCAAGCTCTGGCGATACTATCTCTATGGGGCGCAGTTTGAGGTCTTCAGCGATCATCAAAGCTTGAAGTATATCTTCATGTAGAGAGACCTCAACCTGAGGCAACGTCACAAGCTGGAATATCTGAAGGACTATTATTTCAACCTATCCTATCATCCAAGCAATGCTAACATGGTCATCAATGCCCTGAGTCAGTGTACGCACGTGATGCCGAGCCTGATTGTCATGGAGTGGACTATGCTGAAGGATCTGGTGAGCTGCGGGCCGAAGCGGCAAGCTCGGGGAACGGTTGGTGCTTGGGTGGCCAACCTGTCTTTTTGCCCTAAGTTGTTAAAGTTTATTGTCGCCTGTCAGCAGTTGGATTCGTTTGTTCTAGCTGTGTTTGAGAAGCTGGAGGCTGGTGGAGAGCCTCATTTCTCTGTTTGGGCATATGGAGAGCTAAGGTATGATATGCATCTCTATGTGCCCCAACATGAGGAGGCCAGGTGTAACCATGTCGGCGAGGAGGATCGCAAAATAATGCGAAACGGTCGGCAAAATCACGTCGAAAAAGCAAAATAAAATGCAAAATGCAGGAGTCGCCACCTAGTCTATTATGGAAGACGAGGAAAACTATAAACATGAAAAATCATGCAAAACAATAAGGACAGGTTTGCAAAAACCAAAAAGGCGGGTAAG
>JAMKQA010037258.1:0-18433 GCA_024699735.1 Posidonia australis | reverse complement strand
ACCTGAATGTGAAAACATGCATCTAACAGAATTCATTAGAGTTCTGTTTTTCCTTTCCACCACACCATTTTGTTGTGGTGTATAAGGCATTGTAGTTTGCCTTTTAATTCCATGCATTTCACAATACAGTTCAAATTCCTGGCTAGGATTTGGGACTCCGACGATGGTCAAGAAGGAGGAAGATCGTTGTAAGTTATTTCAGTGTCTTTTCCTTTCTATCTTCTTCTCTATTTATAAGGGACCTTGACCACTCCTCCGCCCCTCCTCCAACGGCTCCCCCTAGCATTTTTAATTCCCGACCATAAAGACCTTGTAACCGTCGGAGTAAATTCGACTATGAATGGGTGAAAACGGTCGTCCGTTTCACCACCCTTCATTTCAAATGGTCTTCAATGACCATTACTCACATAGACAACGTTCGTAATTTCACAAGGATATCGAGAAGGTTACGACGAACTTGACCTCATTATTTCAATGAATAGCATCCAAGATAAAAGTAAAATGACAAAAACTAACATCTAAGAGATGTGAAACATGTGATGCACATGTTCATTAAATAAGTTTTAGCCAATGTTTCAAAAACCTGTTCCTTGTAGTAAAAAGGAAATATAATGAAAACTCATCAACAATACTTATCTACAAACAAACAAGTAAAACAATGTACCACTAGTAAAAGACATGAATAAGTGAATCTTCTGTGGAAACACAACAATCACTTCAATCTAGCTCTAAGATAAAGTAGTCAGTTTGTTTTTTTTTCAAATTTTTTGTGTCGAGGAAACTTTAGTGGTCCTATCAACAATTGGTGGAACATGTCAATAAAACCCTAAGTAAGCTCGAACCCTAGTCAATGAAAGAGCTCCCACAACCATGGACTTAGCCAACTGCAATGTAGGTTTTCCCTTATCTAAAGTAAAAATGCCTTCTGCAACATTAGTAAGTTGAACCAACTATCATGGTGTAGTTAACCAGGAGGAGTGGAACTTCTACCTCCCTTCCAAATTTGAATCTCACAGACCTACGATAAGTTGTGATAGTTCTAAAGTTGACCCCACTATTGGCTCTGATGTAGCAAGAGCATTAGTTTCTCCCTAAACATGTTGAATACCTGTTGTCTGTTTTATAAGACTGCTAACGTCCTTCCTGTCCTTCATAAGCTCCTAGTTCTTACATCTACCTTCACTTTTGAATTAGATTCCACAAGCACTCTATCAAGTGCCAAGCTCGTATCAAGACAAAGATATAAACCATGCTTCAATGCAGCAAATTCAGCACAAACATTAGTACAATAGTCATAATATCTTGAGAAAGTAGTAATTAAATCTTCATAGTGATTTCTAATAGCACTACTGTCTCCACTCCGTCTAGGATTGCCCCTAGAAGCTCCATCCAGATTTAGTTTCAAATGTTCTAATGGGTTCTAAGCCAACAAAGAATTTGTTGGATGTGAGTTTTCAACTAGGTTCCAGAAATAGCAAACTTCTACGGAATGATAAGCTCCTTGTTATTAGAATATTTTTGTTCTTGTAAAATAAAAGAGAGATTTTTAGCGTTGCATCGGGTCTTTCCACATTTCCCATAACATGGCAGCAGCAAGGCTAGTTTAATGATTCTACCTATTCTGCCCTTAATGCCTAGTACCCCATTGCATCTACTTGTCTATTCCAATACAAAGCAGATTATTTTTCGATATCGTCAGCAGAAGATATGTCTGAAATTTCGACAGACAAAGGTGCGTTAAATTGCATCTTTCGCCATTACTACACAGCAAACAAAACCATTGCACCCTGATTTCCAAAAGTCCCATACAGCTTTTATTGAGCATGATAAGATTGTAGATTTGTAATGCTTATCCAATTCCAAAGTGCCAACCAGGATGTGCAACTGCGATCGCCAGTTGCCAGATATTTAGCACATATGTACTACATCAACTCAGGAAGTAGAATTGATCTTGGATCAGGAATTCAGATTGACAGACTCCAAGGGAAACCGTGTGCTGTGAAGAAGCTGCTGTTATTTATCAGCTGTTGGTTTTCTTATTAACAGTGCAAATGGGAGATGAATGTAGAATGTGGCAAGTGGTGTTTAAAGAATTAGGAGCCATACCATACGATGAGATCAGTGATGACGATTTTATGAGATCCCAGGATAAAATGACAAAGAATGAGACACAACCGTGACGTACTGAAAGAATAACTGTGAACAACTTAACTTCATGAGTTTTCTTGTAACTTGAACCGCACTAATGCCATTTATAAACCTTTAGTAAAAACTTTACTCCAGGGTTTATTTAGAAATAAAGTCCTTGAGATTCCTCCTAATGTGATGCAGCTACAGACAGGATCTGTAGAAGTCTCTGTCTGCTTAAAAGATTGGTACGATGTGGTTGATCATCTTTAGGAATTGAACTTGAAGTCTGAATCAGAAGAAGATAATGATGCAACATCAACTTCAACCGGTAGAACAAACTCTACGAATGAATAATTATTGATGTAAAATTTTAAAATAAAAAATATAAAAAAAATAATATAAATATCTTTTGTATATGTAAAAAAAAAAAAAGAAGGATGTATTTCAAAGATTTTTTTATTAATAAAAAAAATAATTTTTTAAAATTAATTTTAGATCAATGACCGATCCGACCTGACCTGTCCGTCGGCCCGGGCCACAAACGAACCATAGGCAGTACCGACCATAGACAGTATCAGACACATAATCTCCAAAAGAGGCTCGACCCGGTCCAGGCCGGACGGGCCTCCTGTTTTGTTGCCTGACCCGGACCGTTTTCCACCACTATAAAGGACCTACGTAAATAAGTACCGTCTCTCTTGTTCTTCCACCAAACACATACAGTCTCACTCGACATCATCCAGCTGAAACAGAGCAGCAGCAGAGGACAGGACGCCAATGGCGAAGGGAGCTCTGAAAGGCGTGGCCCTCATCTCCAGCGGCAGCGGTAACAGCACTGTCCAGGGTGCTCTACAGTTCGTCCAGGACAGGAAAACCGGTATCTTCTCTCTGTCTCTCTCCATTCTTGTTGCAATCTTTACACCAAAGTAGTCTACGGTTGATGTGCGCAGGGTTCACTCATGTGACGGGGAAGATCACGGGTCTGGCACCGGGACTCCACGGGTTCCACGTCCACGCCTTCGGGGACACCACGAACGGATGCAACTCCACTGGTAGGTCTCGAATCCAATCCCAACTTGATAATCTGACCTTTGATTGATTTCCGTCACGGGTCTCCGGTTTTGTGTGGGTTTTATGTGGAAGATGACGTTTTTGTGAGCAGAATGGAACCACGCTTGTTTATATTTTTGCCTCTTGGTTTACATGTGGTGCTGATTTCACAAAACTTGTTCTTGGATGACTGGATTGTTGGAAATATTACGAATGAAACACGCAAAGAAGCAACAATAGTATATTTGATTACAGAGGTTCTACCTTGGCTGAAAATTTGCGTCTTTGGTTAATATATCAACAAAGCACACAAACAAAGATCTAGAATAATTGATGTGAACAAACAATGTCAAGGTATAAAAATAGAGTAGAAGTCAGTCTTTTATCTAATTGATTTTCCCTTCAAAAGACTTACATTAGAGAAAATAACGCCCCACACTCTGGTACAATGGGTTACTGTACTTTTTCCCCAAGATAAATCAATAAACAGTACACCGAAACATATTGAGATCCTAACACAACCTCTGTCAATACTTCAGACGCCTGAGATTGAAGAACTGAAGCATGGTTTGTCCCAAAACCAGTCTGGTAATTCATCACATGTGTGGTCATCCATACCATATCCAAGCTCTTGTGAACAATTATTCTAGAGTTTTATGGTAATAGAATACATGAGACTTTTCAAGTTAAGTAATGTAGGACTAAAGGAATAGTTATGTCCTACAATTTTATGTACGTGGGGTTCCTTCCGAATGTTCCATCCAAATGTATACTTCCTCTTTAGTCTTGAAACTTTGAACTTATCAAGGTATTTAATACCAATGTTAAGTGTTACTAATGACATTATATGAATGTAATTAATTAAGTCTTCATGGACCTAATTAATTGGGCTCAACTTAATGAGTTAATTAAGATTATATCCAACTTGGATTGCCTTGTGCTTCTTCTGTTATTTGAGGGTTTTTTTTTTTCTTATAAGAATGGCCCCAGCCTGTGTTATGACAATCCCCTTTTACACAACCAGCAGTTAGGTGATGTCAAAAGATTATGGTAAATTCCATTCTCATGTAATGGATGAGTGTGGGCAAGTGCACTTTATCAAGGGAGGCCAGGATGGACAAAAGATTCTAATCATTGTATTGTGGTATATTCTCCAGCTTTGTCTCTTTAATGGCGTAAGTATTTATCAGTATTTGTTTCTCTTTGATTCTGGAAATGAAATATGCTATTAGAGATATTGGTTAGAATAGAAAAGACAGGTAGTCACAGGACATAACAAGATAATCATTGCTTAAATACCAACAAATCGGGTATTCTGATATGCGATGGTCATGGATGTTTTTCCACATCCAGAATTTTGATACTTCATCTTCTTCTTCTATTCAAAGTTTATTTTATTATCCTTTGCTTGATTTTTCTCATAAAATGGAAATCCAGTAGTATATATAGTTATAGAGATCTTTCTTGGTCTTTAATCCATAATAAGTCAGTACTTTTTCATATAGGCCCACATTTTAACCCTTTGAACAAGCAACATGGAGGCCCTAGTGATGTGGAGCGGCATGCAGGTGACCTGGGAAACATAATCGCTGGCTCAGATGGTGTGCACCCTATTCACTCTTTCTTCCATGCCCTAGTATGAACCATTATTGGCAGATTGATATTAGATCTTTTGTTTACTAAAATGATATTTTGCTTGCTTTAGGGATTGCTGAAATCTGCTTGAAGGATCTGCAGGTAGTCATTTACTGTGTAGAATAAAATATTAAGTACTTTTGGTTTCCTTTCCTTTGTGCTTGCAGTTTTTTGATAAATATTTCTGTTATTAGATTCCTCTAAGTGGTCCAAATTCAATACTTGGAAGGGCAGTTGTTGTTCATGCCGATCCAGATGACTTAGGCAGAGGTAAAGTAGCAATCTCTGTCACTCTGCTTATCAAATGTTCAAGTTTCATGTATTTGATACTCATATTTGAAAGCTACTTCATTTTTTTCAGTTATCTTCTTACATGGTAGACATGATATTCATAGCTTGAAACGAGCACTCTGTTCTCATTTTAAAAATGACACATGTACGACAACCGACTTATTGGAATTGTATGAACAAAAACACTAGAATTGATAGGATTATGATTAACTAGTAATAAAACCATATGTATGGGAATGTGAGTTTAGTCATGGTAGATTATTTTCTGGTCAAGTCATCAATGTAAGGAGATCCCAAGCGTGGTTCTAAACATCGGTTTCGTGTTGCACTTCGGTTCTTCCAAAATAGGATGTATGTCAGACATCGGTGGAAACATGGTAAAACACGGAAGTCCACTAAAAACTTTGATTTTCAATTTGAAACTCTATGATATGTTAAAGTGAGCAACAATACACATCTCTCTGTCGTTAAATTCATAGTTTAAACGTATAATAAGGAAATATAATGTATATACAAAATAAGACATTGTGGAATATAAAAAAGGTTGATGAATTAGTGAATAGAATTCATATATTAACATTTTAAATATCATATTGTAAGTTGTTAATGTGAATGGAATGCTAAAATAATAGGAGTTTTACAAGTTAATAATGTATATTTGAAGTCACAAAATGTAAGATTTTTACTCTGTTTCCATTGACATGGACTGCTATATCGTTGACATGGACCAATACATCACTGGCATGGACTGAAATACACTGACTTGGCACTGACATGGATGGACATGGGGTATTTCTTGAATTACAGTTGAATATCATGTCAAGAAGTTGGGTTTCCAACTCATGTCGATGAAATTTGGTACCATGATCCCAAGCAATAAAAAATGAAATAGCTTTTTATTCTTATAATTAACTTGGGATGGTTGTAACAGAGAAATGCATTTCAAAATTATGTGTTAAAAGAATAAGTAATTAAATTAAAAGGATAAAAATGTACAAGTGTAAAGATGTCGCTGAAACCAGGTTGGAGAAAGTATATCAATGCAAAAGTTTGTGGTGGCTGAGGTCTTGCGGGATGAGCGAAAATTGGAGAAGTCAATAGTAACCAATTCTGTGTCCTTCTACAATAAAGTTAGCTCAAGGTAGGAACACTAAGAACAACCCACAGCTTAGGATGGTAATTATGGTGTTGATATAATAACGATCCCCTTTTATGGAGAGGACCCGAGTGCTTTGATTGGAAGGTATATCAGGGCTAGTGCACTCATTTCTAATGGGTAGTCAACTTGGCTGGTGGACCTTCCCTCACCTAATAAATGCAATGAGAAATTTTGTGTGCTGACCAACATTTGGGTGGCATTACATGCTCCTGGTGCTATCCTAAAAGGCTGAAAGTGGTTTCTTTTGCCTACATCTGTATACACCTTGTGAGGTTTTGTTTTTGTAAATGACGGCCAAAAAAATTTCATAATTAGAAGTGCCGAAGAAAAGGCTTAAACATGTGTAGCATAATGGGAAAAGCAATCTTGTATAGAGCTTAATGGTGTATTGTTATTGTAAAAGTTTAATTTGCAAGTCAATTGTAAGAAGCAGTAGCAATTAGTTTTCCCTTGTTGCTTGGACAAGTTTGCTCCACACGGGGTACGTCAAGATTACCCATTTTTAAAGGACATGATAGCTTATTCCAATTATCTTAAGGAACTTTCGTTTATATAAAATCTCCCAAGAAGTTTTAAAACTTGTTCTTAGTCCTTACCTGTGCTTTCTTAGCAGACTGGTTTAAGCATGGAGGCCTCATTTTTCTTCACCTTAGTCCTGATGTGTTTTAGCCTAAGTTGGGAAACCCACAAACAAAACTTGCTATGTTTATTCACATGCATTTAAGGTGCTAAAGGTTCGTTTTATATTTTCCTTAAGAAAATCTTGAAGCTTGATACTATTTACTTGTGGTTGCAGTACAATTCTATTTATACACTCTTGTCTTGGTACACCATCGAAATTTCTTGTTGACCTTTGGCCTCGTCTGGTCTTCTAGAAGTTTGTATGGGGTCATCTTTATTTTATTTTTTTTGCAATTCTTGGAAATATTTCATTAAAAAAAGATGTTTCAATTTCTAGCCCTAGTATCTTAGACTTCGCCAGTGACAGTTCAGTCAATTTAGCACTGCACGGACAGGGGTGGATTCGGGTGGGGGCCAGTGGAGGCTTTGCCCCCATTGGACTTAAAAAAAAAAAACAGTATACTAAGTATAATGTTTTGTAAATAACCCCTTAAAACCTCGGTTACTCTCTTTCCCTGCATCCCTCTAGGCCTCTCCCACGCTTCAACTCTCTACCTCATCTCTCTCGCGGCGGGTGCCCTATTCCCTAAAATCAAGAGCATCTCTCTCGTAGCGGGTGCCCTATTCTCTAAAATCAAGAGATGGTGTGATAGTCGCCAGGCGAGTGACGACGACGGGCGACAGCTCTCCTTGATTCCTCCTCCACAGACCACAACCCACATGGCCAACGTCCAACTCCAACCGTCCTTCGTCCAAGAACCACCCTGTCTAGTGTCCACAGGCGAGCAACAACCACGAGCGACGACCATCTTGTCGGCATACTTTAGGTTAGGTTTTCCCCTTCAAAACAATTGCCTTCTTCTTCTTCATGTTCCTCCTCTACTTTCGTTTCTTGAATAGTCCATCTGTGTTTAGTACTTCAGTTGATTGTTTTCTGAAATCTAACTTCTCGTGCTACTAGTATGATCCTCTTGTACACTATTTTTTTCACCCTACAACAAGATCATCAGGACTTCACAAATTTTGAACCATCTTAGTATTCGATTAACTTTAACATAAAAACTCCACAACCATTCTTGATAGACATGAAATTTTTTATATAATTTGTTGAATGCCAAAAATAAGAGTCAAAAGATAAGTCCCATGGAAGTGAAGTAACACAACAAGTTAATAAGGAAAATAGTAAACTAGACATTAGATGATATTAGGTACTTCCTTGGTAAACAACAATCTGGATAGAATTTATGCTTCTTAACTAATCATCACTATTGTTAGTTTTCTACTATTATTGTTAATTTAAAAATTTTCGTGTACTTATGGTGCTCTGATCATTGAAATTTGTTGATGATCTAGGATTTTAGTTCATTGAAATAGTCTCTTTTTAAAAACGATATGTTGATGCTTTTTAAAGTAGACATATTTTTGGATTATAATCATGGTGTCATTTTTTTTTGCATCTACTTTGATAATTTATTTTCTATAGCTTCCACAGTGAAAAATTTCTGACTCCGCCACTGTGCACGGAAGGGATTGATACTGTTTCGAGAAAGGTTGTGTCTTTAGGTGTTATTTTGATCTTTTAATTATACAAGATTTTTGTAAAAAAAATTGAAGTTTGTTCGTGTGAACTACAAGTTCTTAATTAGGTTAATGGTTAACACATAGATATAATATGACATATTCCAGGAGTGCATTTGCAGAAATCGAACTTTTCCTCTTCTCTGGCTTTTGTTTGCATGCGTCAATATGTACCATTTCTAGACATGGCAATATGGCATTTGAAAGACACCAGGCCAAAGAAAATGCCTTACTCAATGTTGGCTGCTAGAATCTCTTCCAATGTTTCCCTTTTTTTTTCAAGTTCACATGAAAGAAGAACATCTATGAGTTGGTGGTCCTTCTTTTGTGTCTGATTACAAATTGAAGATAAAATGTTTCGGCTGTTTGCATACATTTGATAAGTTTCAACTTGCAACAACCATTTTTTAAACTTCTTCAGTCTTATTTAAATATGGACTTCCCTGTTTTGTACTGCAGGCGGCCATGAGCTTAGCAAGTCTACTGGAAATGCAGGTGCCAGAATTGGATGCGGTAATCCCCTTCACTTGCATATCGTGATCCATATACTCACTCATATTGTGATTCTTGTGTGTTAATTGCATACATTGTTGTGGTGTAGGTATAATTGGTCTTCAGTCAGCAGTTTAACCATAATATCTTTGATTCTTATATTCAAATAAGGGTAGGTTGTCCAAGCGACATGGGATGTTGATGCTAAGCCACATATGCAATATAAATGCAAAAATGTACCTGTCAATATGTAAGTTATTTTAAGTTACATTTGTACGTGCCAAAAAAAGGCGGCGATTCTTGTAATACTGGACTGGTGCCTGGTGGTGATTGATGAACTCGGAGTGGAACTCTACCATGAACGAAATTGAGATGAAATGACTTTTACTGTCTTTAACTAGAAAGCATGAGAAGAATAACGTAATACAGTACGACAGTCGTAATCAGTAATGTAGATGGTGAGATTATTTTTTTTTGCTAATTAAAATATGCATTGAGTTGTTTCTGTCACTATCTGCTGTTCATAGCCTGAAAGCTTGAGATTCCCACACCGGGTCCACGATTCTGAACGATTTTGAGATTTGCTCTGGCGTAGCTAGTGAACACAATGACAATATCTGGTTAACATATGATAATGATAAAGAATGTATTGTTGGCAAGAGGTCGCGTCAATGTAATTCCACCATTGCGCGCTCTTGCTCTCTATGAATTTCTGTTCCAATGGCGCTTTGAAATTATCATGGAGCTTTAGTGCCGACATGGCGTGCATGATGATGGTTGAGGATGTGTTTGGTTTTGTTTTAGTTGTTACAAGCGATTGCAACCCCCACGGCCCTATCCCAAAGAAAGGACCCTAATATAGAAAAATATGGTTTGTCAAAACTTACCTTCAATGGATTTTGTTACGTATCAATGTACTTACGAGAGCGAAAACATAGGTTATTCATAGTCTTAGGTTGTGTTTAATTTATATTTTATTTTATAGGTTTTACATAGAATCTAATTTTTGATCAAAAGTTTGCATATGGTAATTTTTAACTTCTATCAAATTTATACAGTACAAGTTGTGTCAACTCTTACAATTAAATTGATTTTGTTTTCTTGTTTGATTCAGATTTAGTTATAAAATAATTCATGTTAGAATCTAAATGAAACACAATCTTAGATTTTGTTTAGAATTGTAATTTGTTAAAAAAAAAAATTCTAAAAAATGTAGTCTCAAATGGGTCTTTCATATTTATTTTTTTCCAAATGTTGTGATCAACTAACTATTCTATTTAAACAAAAAAGAAAAATTGTTGACGGGAAGTTGTAATATAAAAATAGAAAAACATGTGTGTAGGTGTAAAATCTGTGTTGTCCATCTTTATTAGTGGTTACGATTAAATCATCTGCTTCTTTATTATCTTCTTCATCTCCTTCGTTTTTTTCCACCACCATCGTCTCGCATAATCCTCTCCTTCCTTTCTCTCCATCGACACCATCCCCTCCCTCCCTCCCTCCTCCTCTAGCTGCTGCCACCACCATTGCTTCCCATTCCTCCTCTTCTAACTGTAATCACCGTCACCACTGTCTCCCCTTCCTTTCCTCTTCCCGCTGTCGCCATTGCCTCTAGTCTCTCCTCTTGTTGTCGTTGTTATTGTCGCTGCCTTCATGTACCAACACCTCTCTTGTACACGACGTTGCCTACCTCCTCCATTGCTGCTGCCTTCGTCTACGGCATTGTCCACTTCCTCCATCGTTGCCGCTCCCATGTACAACACTGTCCACCTCGTCCATCATTGCCTTCCCCCTATATGGTACTGTCCACCTCCTTCACGGCCTTCTCGTCCCTCCTCTTCTGTCGTCTCTTCACGTATGTCGTTGTCGTTCCTCTTCTTCGCCTCTTTCCTCATCCAACGGTTAATATTACTTGTCTATAAGAATTTTTATTGTAAGCACCAACAGGAACTCCAACTTGATATAAAAATTGATTTTAATTAAAAATTATGGTTACAAATCCGGTTCATTTTAGTTTCATTTGAATGAAGTTGCATCTACCGCTTTTGAGACGAGAAGAAAATAAATGAGGACGCAAATTCAAATCCATGGCCTGCGCCACTTGATTGTGATTCCAGTAGTTCAAGGACATCTCACCAACCCTTAATTTTTAATCATTGCCACAAAATCCCACCAAATCTCAATTCTGAAATCACCGTGCAAATTAAAATCGATAAAACATCACATCTCCATTTCTTGCAGTTAACAAATTCGGATACACTACTTCCGTCTCCTATAAAAAGCCCACACCCGTCCAATAACTTCAACTCAGTGCTAGTCCAAAGTCCAAACCATGAAGACCACAGTCACCGTTCTTCCACCGGCAGCATTACTACTGTCACTGCTGCTGTTTCTTTCAACTTCGGAGGCTGCCATACGATGCGGCACCGTGCGTCGAGATTTAACGCCGTGTGTCTATTATCTGACGAACGGCGGGAAACCGTCGACAGCGTGCTGTTCTGGAGTCACTAGGCTGGCCGCCGCCGCTTCGACCACGGCGGACAGGAGAGCGGCGTGCAAGTGCATTCAGTCGCTGGCACAGGAGACGAATCCCGACGTCGCCGCCGCGAAGGCTTTGCCAGAGAGCTGTGGCCTCTCACTCCCTTATGCTATCTCTCCTAATACGGATTGCTCCAAGTGAGTTCTTCTCTTGTTGCTTGTGCAATAAATACATGCATGGTGTGTTGGACTTGTGACGATCGTACGAGGTTTAACTACTACTAACTAGAATCATAAAATTCAAGAGATTTTGGGAGTGGCAAGGATTAATTCCATTATATTCTTCTCGAAGTTCTTTTCTTCTGAAAACGTTAAACTCGTATTGCAGCTTGGCGTGCGACCAGTTTATGAACTAAACTCGTATTGCAGACCTGTTTTCTTATAGTATCTAAAAATACGACAAAGTTTATGGTCAAGTATCACTATGAGCTATCCTTCTAATACTCGACATTAATTTTTGGACACACAACTACTTTAAACAAAGAATGTTAATAATAATGACAACAATCTTATCAATCATGCAACACATATATTTCGATCGTAAGAAAAAGTTATCTTTGAAGTTTTGATGAAACAAGCAAGACTTATATTTGGATGACACATGAGAATGTTTTGTCTGTTTACGCAGGATCACTTGAAGAGGAAGCCACTTCTGCACAAGAAGAAGATTCTAGCTAGTTTTCTTATTTCACTATGTTTGAAGAATAAACAAGGATTGCGTGACAAGAGTTGTCCTCTTGAGTTGTTGTCTATACATGTCGTATTTTATATTTAGTGTATTATCACGACGAGTTGTATAATTTTCTATGTAGCAATATCACCACAAGTTATCGACCTCTCCGTTAGTTTTCTGAGCACATTTCAGCGGAGAGTGTGTGTTGTTCCTTAGTTCTGGAACTTTAGACTGTTGTTGTGGTGGATTCACTTGAGCACCGCATGGTGGGGATAAAAACCTCTTCGTCTCCCCTGTATCGACCTTCTCGTCAGTTATCTGAGCACATTTCAGAGGGGAGTGTGTGTCGTTCTTTAATTCTGGAACTTGAGGTCGTTGCTGTGGTAGATTTGTTAATTTTACTTAAGGATGAGGAGCAGATCAGTCAATCCGTGAGCTTTGGTTCTATGGTTTCCCCGAGTGATCTTTTGGGAATGACTGCTTTGGTATATCCTTGTGCAAATTCGTTGGGGGGAAGACAGTATAGCTATTCTTAACAATATTACTGATTCTTTAGGTAATGTTAGGGATAAAAAGGACACTTCGTTTGAAATAGAGAAATCTAGTACTCTTCGTATAGAGAAGGAATACTCCACATCGGACGCTCTTTTGGTTACCTAGCCACCAACGAGACTCTCATCGGTTCTCGGTAGGATCTTGTCGGGAAGTTCAAATGATTTTGGTAAGTTCGGGTACTTCGATTACCGAGACTTTTCTGGTCACAATTTTCGCATTGCCTGTTTTGACAATTCGGTGTCTAAGAGTGTAATTAACTCAAATCCCTTACAATATTCTAGTTTTAACTTGTCCATTAGGGACTTTAATAATAGCCACCAAGTGGACTTGGGACGTCAATCCAAATTTTTGCAAAAAAAATTATATTGGGTCTAATAGTCTCAAGGAATTGATTTCGTGTGTGAGTGAATATCTTCCTTCTATCGGTGCAATATCTCTTTTGTATAATCCTTCCGATCTTTCCTCTAAACTTTCTCCTAGCATTACTTGTTCTCCACGTCACCATGACTCTTTGGATGATGAGGCGTGCGTAAGTGCAATTATTGCGCCGAATCGGCAAAGATATGCCTCGTACCCTGCTGATTCACTTTATGTGCATAATCTCTCTTATTCTGGTGGCGCTTGTTTTGGCATTCTAGGCTGTCACTTCGCTCCCCTTGCATACCTAGAAACTTCACATTCTCTACATTCTGTGAGGATACAAGGGTGCCCCTCAACCCTTGTTGATTCAGCTCCGGATGAGCCTCCGAGTCTTGGAAAAGGGTGGAAGTTGGTGTCATAGTGTAAGACCAAATTGGTGTTGCAAGACTTTTGCGACAAGTCAGGTAGGTACTATAAATGTGGTCTTTGGAGGCGTACGAGAAGGTGTTGTAGGTTCAAGGGTAGATACTATAAATGCAACTCACTTAATCACTCTGTTGTTATTACAGATTCTGTAGTGAACATCGGACTTCCATGTTGAGATTTGATTCGATCATGTCTGGTCTGAATCATCATCACCTGATCTTATTACCACTAATTGATGAGACTTGTGAGTAGCTTCTTTTTTTTGTCTTCTTGTATTATTATTATCTCCCTTTCCCCTCACGTTAGTAAGAACAACCTTGAGTCTCATCTCTCTTTTCACTGGTCAAATGATATAGACTGGGAAATTTACGATTTTACGTCAAGAAGATTTTTTGCTCAAGTTTATTAATGCTTCAGTTAGGGATGAGGCTCTTCGTGCCTATGGGACTTCCTTAGTTTCACTATCAGCATCCTTTGCCCCATGATCTGTACACTTAGGGAAGAAGGTATTTGAATCCTACTTGAGGGTATTTCTCATCATATCTAGACTGTGAACCTTTTTCACCATATAGTCAGGGACTTTGTGGAACTACTAGAAGTAGACTTTAGTCTCGACAAAGCTAAATTTTTAGACTTTGCTAGAATTCGTATTAGACTCCTTGTTGAAAAAGAAATTCTTGAAATTAAGTATTTTGTCTTTACTAAAAATGTTTACCCTATCCACTATTGTAAAAGGTTGGATATATGCTCCTCCTCTAATGCTTCTAGGGGACCATCCTATGCTTCTGCTCTTGTTAGGAATCCTTCCTGCTAGGGCCCACTAAAATCAACTGGGAAACCCTTCAAAAATAATAAGAGTTCAAGGAGTAAAACCAATAATTTCCATGGAGTGACTTCCTCAGTAGTTCCTTGTAGTGCTTTTGAACCAGGGGGCAACATGATTAACCATTCTCCCTCGAGTGAGTTCTGGTCTAGTACCAGTCTCCAACTTCCGGAGGAGATATCTCTCCTACCCCCAACAAATACTAGTTTTGGTGTTTCTTCTATCTATTGTACTGTTATCACTACTTGGACTCTTAACTCTCAGGCAATTGTGCCTAGTCAACCCTCTTTACCTACCCACACTCATGGAGAAAATTCAGACACTCATGTAGTCGTAGAAATTAATGTTGAAAAAAGGTCGATTTGTATTTTGATGATAACAAAGTAAATTTCATGAATATATTAATACATGTGTTTGAGAAATATTTATCATATACAAGAAAAGTATTTCAAAGATAGAGTATGAAGAATATTATGAGGAGATACATCTGAAGTCAAGGTAAGCTCTAAAGAGAAGAATTACAAAGGTCATTTTAAAGATTGTTGGAAGAGTTACGAAGACATGAAGAAATCAAAAAGACCAAATGATTATTCAAAGTATATTTGTATCAAAATTGATGTAATTTTTCCTATTTCCTGATGTATTATCTAGGATATGTAATGATCTCCCAACCTGAGTTAAAATCTTAGGTAAATAGGGATATTCATAAACCTAGTAGGAAATCCTTATAAAATAATGAAATATAGGTTCAAGGTCTTTTTCGGCACACCAAATTCTGTTAGTATACCGAAATGGGTAAAAAGTTAATTAAAGGAGTTACTGGCTAACGGAATTTGAACGGTGAAAACTTTAATGAATGTTTCGATCGGCATATAGAACATTCTGATCGTTGCAGATTTTTGGTCAACCGAAGAATTTTGGTGTACCGAATCAGAAGTCTGTTGCAAATATCTGTTATATTTGTTAGACACAGTTTGAGCTCAATTATTTAGTATAAGTAGAGCTCTAATCACCCCTTGAAAACATACATTAGTTCTAATAGCAACTAATAACTCAAGCCCTACAAGTCTAAGTTCAATTCCCACATTCTTAATACTCCCTAGCCATTTCAAAGAGCTTTCATTTTCTAAATCTTTGCAAAAAGAGTTGGGAGATCTTATTGAGTTGTTGTAAGTAAAAAGTGTAAATAAAGTATGCTTTAAGCTTCTTCGAGTGTGAGAAAGATCCGCGGATTGTAACGTAGGATCTGTGGATTGCAACAATGGCAAATATTTGTTTAACAAGTAAGTTTTGATTTGAATTAACAGGAAAATCTCAAGAGGGATTTTTGAGGAGTGGACTAGACCGAAGTTGACCGAATCACTATAAATGTATAGTATCATCATCATTATCTGTCATTCCTTTCTTTGTTTGAATTTTCTTTCATAGCTAAACATATTGTGAATTACTTGCATAAATTAAAGAAAAGTGAAATCTCATAACTAATTAAGTAAATTCTTTATTCATCCTCCCTTTAGAGAAGCTATTTGATCCAATAATTAAGGCTCGAAAGATGAATAAAGCCAAGTTCAAAAAAGTTCTTGCTATGATAAATAGTATTGATGACGATGATCTTGGGGATATTGTTGGGGACTCTGCTTCAGTGTAAGGCTCTCCTCAGACTATGATCATAGGTACTCCATTTAATTATAAGTTGCCAAATAGTTTGATTCCTTGTTATAATTCTAATTCAGTAGATTCTTCGAAAGTTTCCTCTATTTCTTCCCAATCCTCCTTGGAATCGGGATTAGATCTACTATATGAGATTTTGGATCTAAACAATAGTATTTTTTCTTGGAACTCCTACTCGGACTTTAGAAAATTTTGTGCAAAGATTGGTATCTCATTAGGTTCTGATCTGGATGGTAAATCCTTTTTAGATTAGATTCACTCTAAGTATTTGTTGTCCTGAGCCAACTTAGATAATATTTTCTGGCTGTATGGAGAGCTTGAATGCTCTGATTTTAAAAAAGAGAGTAATCCATTATGATTCTCGTATCATGGAATGTGAGAGGGTTGGGTGGTAGTGGAAAACGTAAGGCTGTCAGAAATATTATTCCTAGTATGAAATGTGATGTTTTGATTCTTTCTGAAACTAAAGTTGATAGTCTTTCTCCTGCTATGTTGCGTGCATTAGGTGGTGGAAAATTAGACTGTTAGGAGATGTTACCCTCACAAGGGACTTTTAGGAGTATTTTCGTTGGGTGAAATGCTAATCTCTTTCATAAAATTATGAATATTCCCTCTAATTTTAGCCTTTCCATTCAGTTCAGAAAATTTAAGTAATTTTTTTTAATGGTGGCTTACAGGTGTCTATGGACCTTATACTTCTGATCTTAAGCCACTTTTTTTTAATGAACTTGGTGAGCTCCAATTCATTGTGAGTAGTTGTTGGGTAATTGATGGTGATTTTAACATTATTAGATTTTCTCATGAACATTCTAATAATTCAGCAGTTACTCTCATTACGTCTAAATTCAACGATTTAATAGCTTATGCCTGCTTCTTAGACTATACTCCTAGTAACTGTAAGTATGCATTAACTTCCAAGACAATCCCATTATGGTCAAATTGGACCAATTTCTTGTGTCCATCAAGTGGGAGGTATATTTTTCTAAAGCTATAACTTAGATACTCAGTCTCTTGGGTAGGGACCATTCCCATTCAAGTTTTATAAATCTTGGACTCTGTTAGAAGATTTTCATGAATTTGCATCAAATTGTCTAAACTCCTTCTCTTTCACTTCTAATCCAATTGATTGATTTGCACATAAACTTAAAGCATTGAAGATTGACAATAAAAAGTGGATTCCCTCTAAAAGGGAGGAAAGGAGTTCCAAATTAATAGAGATTGAGTTTGCAATATTGGAAACTGATAGACTTTTTGAATCTGTCCCCATTATCTTGCATCTGTGGATTAAAAAGCAAGCTCTTAAAAACGAGCACTACAATTTGTTCTTAGAACAAGAATTATATTGAAAACAAAATCTAGAATCCAATGGCTTAGGGAGGGGGATCTTAACATAGCTTTTTTCTATAAAGTAGTTAATGGAAAAAGAAGAATACATATCATTTCATCCTTAGTTATTAATAGGGTGACGTTGGATTCCTCCCAACAAATCTACTCTGAAATTAAGAACCACTTTTGCTTTCTCTTTAATAAATCTCACGAACCTTCTGAAAACTTGAATTGGGATCTGCTTTGTCCTTACAAGATCCCAAACCCTAATCTTTAAGAAGAAACTTTTACTGAAGAGGAAATTAAGGTCAACGTATTTGGTCTTTCGGGGGAGAAATCCCCAAGACTTGATGGCTTCCCTTTCTGTTTCTTTCAATATTTTTGGGAGGCGATTAAGTTAAATTTGTTTGCCATTTTTAGTCACCTTCATGAGTTTATGGATACAAGCATTCTAAAAGGTATTAATCAGACCTTTATAAGTTTAATCCCTAAGAAGGAAAGGACAAAATGCATTTCAGACTTTAGGCTGATTAACTTGTTGAATAGTAGTTATAAAATAATTGCGATGTGTCTTGCTAATGGACTGTGTCCTGTTCTAAATATCCTGATGGATAATAATCAGAGTGCCTTTGGGTAGAAGTATCTCCAATTGTTTTTTAGTGGTACGAGAAACAATTCATTTCCTTCATCAATCTAGGATGCCTAGTATTGTGCTTAAGCTAGACTTTGAAAAACTTTTCATAATATTAATTGAGAATTTTTATTAGATGCTCTTAGAGGTATGGATTGTGGGGATAAATGGATATCTTAAATAAGAATGTGTATCTCTACCGTTAAATATTCTCTATTAGTCAAAGGTTCTCCAAAGGTGGTCTTTTTCTTGTGTGCATCAAATGATCTATGGTAGGGTGATTCGTTGTCGCCTTTACTCTTTATTATTGTTAGTAATGGTCATTGAAGACCATTTCAAATGAATGGTGAAACGGACGACCGTTTCACCCATTCATGGCCGTGTTGAATACGGCAGTTACCAGGCCTTTATGGTCGGAATCGAAACGGCTGCGAGGGGAGCCGTTGGAGGAGGGCGGAGGGATGGTCAAGAGTC
>JAMKQA010037257.1:0-14382 GCA_024699735.1 Posidonia australis | reverse complement strand
TTTCCTTGTCTTCCATAATAGATTAGGTGGCGACTCCGTTTTATTTTGCTTTTTCGACGTGATTTTGCCGACCGATTTCGCATTCATTTGCGGAATCTCCTCGCCGGCATGGTTACAACTAGGTTGGCATTGCTGTGATCTCCATTTCTTTTTGGTTTCATCCTATCTCGTGCCTTCGTCATCTTGGCGTTGCTGTGATCTCCTCCCTCTGGTGTGACTCTGCGTCGGATCCCCAGGTTGGCATGGTCACAACAGGAAAGGTTTTAAAATGTATAAAATATAAGTTTTGAGTAAGAGCATGGTTTTGGATAAAGATTTCCTAATGTTTTAAAAGAGAAAAGAAAAGGAAATAATGTTTTGCAAGGGATTTTAAAAACTTCGTTCTGTATTAATTAGGTGTGTATTGTTTTCTCACTGCTTTACCATAGTTTTCTGTGGGGCACATACTGGGTGACTTAGATGTCACTCACGCGTACTTTGTTTGGTTTTTGGGTGCAGTTGGTGGTGCAGTCTAGTCCTAATGCCTGAGTAGGAGCTACCATAGTTTTGACATTCCCTTAGTTAGTTGCAGTTATTTAATTATTATGGTAATTGCTAGTGATATTATGATTTAGGTGGCTAACCTAGGTTCGAGGCGTTACACTGAATTGGAGAAAACCCTCTTAGGCCGAGCCAGAGACCACCGGAGTTGTAGCGTCGTCGAAAAACTTTAGTCATCGGAACCCTATGCCCGACGCCCCTACAAAATTTAGATAAACAAGCCAACTATAATACTACTTCAAATAATGCATCAAATACTACTTCAAATTCACTTCTATTCAGTAATGTTGTTTCACATGTACTTACAATCAGTAATACTGTTTCAAATACACTTATAATATGTAAGACTTATCGATGCAATTACGTCCATGATGTAGACTCTGTTTTCTCCAAAATGGTTATAGAGGTCCTTCACTATCTCGATGTATACCTCTATTAGCTATTTAATACCCAATATTAGATATGATTGAATACATTAAGATATAACATATATACATATATACTTACTGAACCATATGTATTCTTCTTATAAATTAAGGATTTTATGTCTGCTCCTAAACAAACTTTTCAATTTATTCTGTAACCTTTTTTCAACCTACTTGTATAAAAGGATGATCAGTTGAAACAATATATAAAAATAGTATTACAGTTTTAAATATGTAGCATGTTACATTTAACAAAATTTTGTAATATCCCAGGAATGAATCAGTGATTTGGTAATGAAAATCTGTTATATTATTCACAACTTCAAATTTTCTTCTTTTAATGACCTTGATCATTTAAGAACATAGAACATTAGTAAATATATAGTAAATAGTATTAGTCGAATCGAATATAACTTACCTTAGTTGTTGTTTGTTTTGTTGTGTTGCTAAGGAGTGCTTTAGAAGTCTTCTTTCTAGACTTCACCTTTATTTTTCTTACCATTGATGATGGTGTTTTATTTTTTTCATCAATCTTCTTCAAAAATTTATAAATGCAACTCCCTCTATGCTTTCTAAATAACTTATTATCTGGAGCTTGTTGATCAGTGGAACATGATCCAGTTCATTTTCTTCTTTTGGTCCACTGCTACTTGGTTCACCTGCTGTTCTTGTATTAATAGCTACATCTTCATGCATTTTTGTAACACCTGTAAAATTCATTTTGTAATTATTTACATTTTATGAATTTTATTCCTAGACGGGTGTTACTATTCTGAGGCCCGTTGTGCAGTTCTGTGCTTTTGGACTTGGGTCTCGTGGGTCGGCTTCTGTTTGCGTGTCCCTGTGCGTGGTTTTGCACTGTGCGTGTGGGGCCCGAGTGTGGGTTTGTGTGGGGTCCCCTTGGGGCCCGCATGTGTGAGTTGGTGGTTGAGGTTTGCATTTGGCCTCGTTGGTGGTGGCTGGCGGTTGGTTGCTCGTGCGGTGTGCGGGTGGCTGAGACGCGTCGGTGGGCATGTTTTCAGCTACAGCGGGCATAGGTTTTATAAACCGCACCGCACTTCTCCTCGCCACCCATCGCCGTCTCCTCCTTCCTTCTTCTAACTTTCCCCTCCTCCTCGGAGGCGCGTTCCTTCTCCTCCTCCACCTTCTTTCTCTTCCTCCTCGCTCCTCCTCCTCCTTCCTTCTCCTTCCCCTTCTTTCCACTCGTCTCCCATACCTCCTCTGTTTCCCCTATTCTTCCTTTGCGCAGGCGCCGAGAGAGAGGAAGAAGACGAGGGAGCGAAGCGGAGGGCTGTGGTTGCTCGTGGTGGTGCGCAGAGCTCGCGTGGTGTGCCCTATGGCTGTGGTTGCGCCAGAGCTCGCTGGAGTCGGCCGGAGATCTTTGGAGGCGTTTCTAGGTACGCATCTCCATTCCATGTAATAGATAGCATGAAATTGGTAGAAAATGCTAGGATTGCATGGAATCTAGGTAAATTTACCTTCCTAGCATTTATTGTGATTTATTGTGTATTTATGGAGCATTTATGCCAGCGGTTGCGTTTTGGGTCACTTTGACCCTTCTGTCTATGTGATTTTATATCTTGGTGCATGGTGAATGGATTTTAGTTTTGTTTGTTGGTTTTGGAGTAGACTCGAGGGTCTACACCATATGTTTTATGCAAGATTTTTGGTGTTTGTTAGGGGGGTCCGATCGAAGGTCTTAGTTGGGGCGATTTTGGACGATAGGGTTTGGGCCGTTTTCTGGTTTCGCAAAATTCGACATACCGGATGGAAACGGCATACCGAACCAGGAGATTTCGGTATACCGATTTCCACTCGGCATACCATTTTTCTGTCAATTTGGTCCTCTAGTCGAGTTTCGATCATCTGTTTTTAGACGGTATACCGAATTTGGCCTGAGTGTTGACCGTTGACTTGATTCAGTCAATCGATCCAGATCGGCCTACCGAACCAGGGGTTTTCAGCATACCGAACTTGACTTCCGTTTGCCGATTCTGAGCCCAAATGAGTTTGCAAGTGTGTTTTTCGATGGCTTTCTGGATCACTGTGTTTTGTCCCTATGAGATGGGATTGTGGGCCATCAATGGTGGTCTCCTGGGACACCTGATGCACCGTTTTGCCGAGGTTTTGGAAGAATTTTCAAAGGATATGAAAATGGTTTTCAAGGAATAGTTGGCCTATTTTGGAAAATGTTTTCCTGGTTTTCTGTGTGCGGGCCGAGACAGTGTGGGACCCTGTTGTCAGGACCAGGGAATGTGACGATAATCTTAGGTGGTCGGGCATGACTCCCTGGTTGAGGTCGAGGGGCCGAGATACCTAAGGCTGAGGGGAGACGGGTCTTGGAGGTATGAGACTCCTTGACTGTCATCTCAAGGCTAGGGTTGTGGTCCGCGGGTTGAGGTGTCTTGTGGCATGATGGAGAGGTATGATACTCCTGCTGTCGTTGTGAGCACTAAGGCTCAGGTGTGGAGGTCTTATACTCCCTCCTGAGCATCGTGTGTTGAGGACGTTGTGAGGAGGCATACCCTGTGGTTGTCAGTGCGGGTGGGACACGTGCACTATAGCTGGTAGCGTCCTGAGAGACAGGACAACCTTCCCAAGGAGGGGTTGGCTTTTGAGGCTTCTCTTGGGAGAGGGGAATCGCGGGACGGTGATCGCTCCTGCACAGGGTGGCTTCATCGTGGCAGTGCAGAATGCTGGGGTTGCACCTTAGTGGATTGCGTGTGGCTAGAGTTTGGTTGCCTGGCGCCAGGCTTCCTGACTCACTGTGTGTGGTTTTGGGCCATTGATGGCCTTTGCTTATGGCTTCGGGCTAGTAGAGCCTTGGTTTGTGGTTTTGGCCGGTGTGGGCCTGATTTATGAGGTTTTGAGAAAATGGTTTGCGAAAGGAATTTAAAAGGGAAAATTGATTATAGTTTTATTTTCCGCAGTTTTCGTGGGGTGCGTACTAGGTGACTTTGGTCACTCATGCGTTTTCCTTGTGGTTTTGGTTTGCAGGTGCAAACATGCGTTTGATTTAGCGTAGTGTATATAGTCTAGAGTCTGCTAGCCGCACACACAGCTTCCTGGTAATTTGATATTTACTGTTTAGCTTTAATTTTCCTGTAATTTAATTTGTTTAAGTTATTGTGGAAAATTTGGGGCGTGACAATTTTGCCTTCATTTTTCTCTAACTCTTAATTTTTAAACCCTTTTTCATTTCTGGAAATCTTTATTTGCCTTTTCAATTCTTTATTTTCAATTTCCAATGTTAATAGCCTTTTCAAAATATCACTCATTCCAATTTTCCAGAAACCAATCTCAACATCTAGGTCTTTGACATGTTTTAGAAAATTGAAGTCCTCCTTCATGACGGTGAGATCATTTCATAGAGTGGACAGGCTGTTTGCTTCTATCTCCATGTAACGGCCCCCAAGTCGCTATTAAAAAATCTAGCTACAAATTTTTTTTAATTATATTAATTACTTACATCAACTATAAAACTAGATCCAACAATAATTAACATAAATGAAGACATTATTAACTAAATTAAACTAAACTAATCACTTATCCAGAATCCTTGATGTGTGGTCGAATGACTCCTTCTCTCAATGCATTAGTCAGTTCCTATTCCTATCTTGCATTTGCGAAAAATATCAAACAAACACACATGAGTGACCACTAAAAGGTCACCCAGTACATACCCCACCTACATACATGCATACACACACAACCCTGGCATCTCTTCTAGATGCCGTAGCACCAAAACAAGGCAATACACCATTGTCCCACAAGCAACAAATCCTTTAAAACTATGCCTTTTAAAATCATTCCTTTTCTTTCTTTTCAAAACCATATGCATGTTTTTCATAACCTTTATACATACTTAATATGGCTACACTTGCTAAATTAAGTCCACAACCATACAAAAGTGTCACACCAAGCACCGAGTCTCTACTCAGTTTTCATAGAAACCACATTTCAAATAACATTAGCACAAATCCATATTTTTAAAAACCACAACGCCACTCACGAGCGCAAACAACAGAACGCCACTCATGGGAGTAAGTAGAACAAACCTCAACAAGTGCTAGCCACAAGCAGCTATTAGGGACAAAACCTTGAACCTGCTACACTGCCACAGACAGTTGCAACCATCTATTCTAAGTCATACTGCTCGGTGCTAATCAGCTGACAATAGCTATAAGTAGTCCACCGAAGTGCGACCAACGGTCTCTACACTGTTGCGATGAACCTTCCTGTGTTGGAGAATGACTACCTCGGCTAACAAGCCTCATTTATCACGTATCTCATCACACGCATGGGGATGTATTCTTCTGATGCCCCTTGGTGCCCAAGTACCTGGGACTACAACCCCAATTCCAGCCAACATTGGCACTAAGGGTAATCTAGATCCTCCTCGGGCCTTGTAGTACCACAATAGTCATAGTCTCTGTACTTAGACTACACAACGCATCATGTAGCTATCCAAAGGTTTCATACTTCCCTGGTCCACTGCTATGATTAGAGTTGGAATTTGGGTCAGGCTAGCAAAAAATTATAAACCCGCTCAGCTTGGATCAAGCAGGGCCAGGTCACCAAACGACATGGGCCAGGCCAGGCTGACAAAGTCAGCCCCTTGGCCTAGCACGACCCATGGCTACCTTTGGGTAGGGTAGCTAGCCTGGCAAGCTAGGTCAGGCAGGATCGGTCCATTCGACTAGTCCATTTAAAAATAAATTAAAAAAATTATTAATAAAAAAATATTTTTTATACATAAAAATATTAAAAAATATATAAGATATTCTATATTTTACATTTTTACACTTTTTTGTTTTACACTTTTACATCATGATTTAATCATTAGTGAAGTTTCTTCTGGTCCTCGTTGATGTTGATGCCACATCCTCATCTTTTGATTTCTCGTTCAAGCTCAATTATTGAAGACGATCAACCACATTGTATTAATCTTTAAAGCACACGGAGGCTTCTACAGATTTTTTAGATAATTTACATCTTCTATGGTTTAATACTCTTTTTCTTGCTGAAAATGCAAACTCCGATGGTACAATTGATGTTGGAATCGTTAGTAAATCATTTGCCATTTTTAAAACTATAGGAAACTTAATTGCTATACTAGACCACCACTTTAATATGTCTTAGTTATCTATTTCTAAATCATTAAAAGCAAACTCATTCTAAATAATTTTCTAATTCATTATTTGTGGTTGATTTTACTTATTTTTCTTTCTTTTTATTTAATTTACTCCAAAAAAAACTTCCACTACTACTACTAATATGTGTTCCTACAAAACTAGATGTGTGATCAGTAGTATTACGTTCATCATAATTTCTAGCATATTCTTCAAATAATCTATATAAAGTTGCCTTAATATTATTATTAAATGAATCTATATAGTCATTTTATTCATGTTACTAAAAATATCATCTATACGTACCATATAATTAACTAATTTATGCCTAAGGTCCATAATTAATGCTAAACATGGCCACATTGGAGGCTCATCCCAATAAGTATTATATTTATTTTTCATTAATTTAATAATATCTACAAAAGCTAAAATATTTCTACATTGTTGAAAAACATTTGTAATATTAAATAAATTAATTAATACTAGAGAACTTGTTGGATAATATTGACCGGATAATTGTTTAGTTGCATTGTAAAATTGTTCTAAAAAATAATGAATTATATTAAAATTTTGCTAATTTTTAACATTTAACAAATAATTAGATTTTGCATTATAAAACCCTGTAATTATATGACTATAAGGTAAATTTGAACTTAACATATCATAAGTTGAGTTCTATCTGTGTTGAACATCTAACTTAAATTCTCTAGGTTTTAAACCATTTTGTGCACATATATGTCAAACTTTTTGATATCTTTTAGCTGATGTTTGAATAAATAAAATAGTTGATATTATATTTTCCATATAAGGCCTAATGCACTCTATACCATCTTATAAAATTACATTTAAAATGTGACAACAACACCTACAATGAAATAATTCACCATTTAATATTGGTCTTATATTTCTTTTTAATAATTCTATTACAACATTGTTATTAGAAGCATTATCAAAACATATTGTATTAATTTTAAATAATATGTTATATTCTTTAGTAATATCTTCTATCATATTTGCTATAACTTGACCAGTATGTGGATGATCAAATACTTTAAAAGTGTAACGCCCCATGTGCTACACCATAGTACAGGCACTACCCAAACAATTAATTAAGTCAAAATTAACAGAATTTCAATAAGTAAAAGCAAACACTCAGACCTGTGTGCGGTAACAATGGCTCTAAAGCAATGCACCAGACAAGACTGCACCTCCTCCAAGCACTTGAGACAAGGTAAGAGAGAAGACCTTGCGTGAGTGATAGGAATGTCACCCAGTACGTGCCCCCGAAAACAACAACAAAATCGAAAAAACTTTGCATTGATAGAAAACGTCAAGAAACCACGACCATCGAAAAGCCAACACATGCGATTCAGTAAAACCCATAGAAGATGCCATTTCAAAATTTTCTTTTCTTTTTTTTCTTTTTAAAACCTCATGTTCCTTTGCAAATCTTTATGCACAAATCAAGGAAACCATTCTCACCTAGTCTCCTAGCCCAAAGCACAATTCATTCCATTATTTCAAATCATAATAAACAAAGGTTAGAGACTAGCTCGAACACAAATCTCAATCCATAACTCAAAACTGGTCGTATCACCCTGGCCACAAGCAGTTGTTGACGTTCCACCCCTGACCACACTACAGAGCCGCGGTGAACCACCCTGCATTGGAGTTCAACCGCCCCGACCACAACCACAAAATGTACCCTCACTAGTACAAGCACGGAGTGCATCCTCACGACGCCCTAGTGCCCGAGTACCTAGGGACTCTAATCCTAGACTCGATCAGCATCGACACTGAGGGTAGTCCGGGTCTACCGTACCTCGGGTCCTACAATACCATCACAATCTCAAGGATCCTAGCCCAGACCGTAACTCGACAACCACAATCAAGGACACGTCTCGAACATCTCTAGAGTCTCACTACCCCTGTCGGCAAGCCCTGGTCTAATTTTGGTTCCTACAAATTTCGGAAATCTCTTTTAAAATCACATGCAGTTTTTCATTTTAAATCATTTGGCAAAACCAGTTTTTATTCATAAAACTCTTTATAAATCTCACATATCATTATTCACATTTTTCATCTATGGTTCTCAAAACCAATCATTCACATTCTCATTCAATTCAGGGTTGATTATACCATGATTTCACCCCTCTCATGGGTCCACATTCATTTCCTTGTTTAACAATTTATGGAAAACATTATTAAAACAATGTATTTACATGAAACATCTCATCATTCATTTCTAGACATTTCACACATTTTTGCATGCATTTATCTCATTTCATTAACATTTTACAGAGCATTTCCTAATACAGCTCTAGGTCTTGATTCGGCATACCGAATAGGGTTCCAGTCGACAGAAATATTTTGGTATTCCGAATCTTTATCAGTTTTATCAGTTCCTGCTAGAACAGTCGGCTAAACTCGACCAGTCATCCGAAATCCTTTGATTTAGTAGATCGAAAACCTTCAGTTGTTTGAATCAGTGGCTCACGGGACCCCAACTGGGGCATTTCGGCATACCATTTTCTATGGTTGCAGGAAACCTCCCCAGCTGGTGCCGTCTTTTCTTCTCAAAATGGGAGTGAGGGGCGGACCCATCTAATCTATCACATAAATCACAAGTAAAATCTGGGGTGTAGACCTCCAAGTCTACTTCAAAACTCTTCAATCCATACACAACTATCAAGCATGTTGTTCTATAGAAAATCACAAAGACATGAAGCTCATACGAGGTTACTGTAGCATGTATTCAAAATCATCAGCAAAATCCCACGAATTCAATATGGAATTGCATGATATCAACATAAACATGTAATTCATCTTATTCCCATCATTTCCCCTATTTTGTTTTGCATGATTTCTACTTCAATTATACATGATCTCTTACTCTACTCTAACATGCCTTAACTGAGAAACAGAAGAGGGTGGGGAACACATCCTTCTCCGATGAATTCCGCGCTCCCAACGTGCTCCGACAAGGCTTGACTCAAGCCTCCTCCGCTGGCATGATCTCCTCCGGCATAAGGCTCCCCTCCCACTTCGTGGCTCACCTCTGGTCTTCTCCCCCTCCCTCGGGGCTTGTCCTCTGATGCTTGACACCACCACCTCTTCTTATCTCCACCACCTTGCCTGCCACATCTCAGAATCCCATCGGCCATCATAGCTAGCCTCTCTGCCATAGACGGGATGGGGCGTGCAGGCCTCCCGCTAGGCTCGCAGGTGGAGGAGGATAGGAGCTTACAAGCATGGAGGAAAAGGGGGGTCACGTGAATGTGTGGTTGGACTCCTTTGACCAGGTCCAAGTCCAAGTGGGTCTCACCCCCAAACATGGGTCCCAAGATGCACATACAGACCCAGAAGGCCAAAGAAGTCACACCACCAGGGAAAACCAGGAACACAATTACACTAGGAGAGACCACAACCAACAAACACAACCCTGATTATCCATTAATAAACCATATTCAAATAATACAATAAGTTCCATGGTTTTACATCAAATGAAAAATAAGGCACAGCTGTTACATCATAACCCCCTTAAAAGAATTTCGTCCTCGAAATTCATTGATCAAACAAATGGGGGTACTAGGACCGCATGTTCGCCTCTCACTCCCAAGTAGCTTCCTCAACGCCATGGTGCTGCCATTGAACCGGTACAAGAGGTATCACCTTGTTCCTAAGGAGTTGTTCCTTCCTATCAAGAACTTGCACAGCATGCTCCACCATGGACAAATCTTCCTACAGCTCACTTGGTTGGACTACAATCACTTAGGATGCATCAGCCAAACACTTCCTCAACATCGAAAAGTGAAACATGCTGTGCATGCCCGAAAACTCTGGAGGCAAGTCCAAATGATAGGCAACTTTCCCGACCCTTCTGGTTATCCTGTAGGGTCCAATGTAGCGAGGACTCAGCTTTCCCTGCTTCCCAAACATGAATATGTCTTTCGTTGGTGACGCCTTAGGAAGACAAAGTCTCCAACCTCGAACTCCAAATGTCTGTGCCTCCGATCAACAAAACTCTTTTGTCTACTTTGTGCAGCTGCTAGTCTCTTCCTGATCAGGTCCACTTTCTTTTCATGCTGCTGCACAATCTCTAGCCCTTTGAGCTGTCTCTCGCCTACTTCATCCCAACAGGTTGGTGTTCTACAAGGTCTGCCATACGATGCCTCATACGATGCCATACCTATGCTGGAGTGATAGCTGTTGTTGTAGGCTAATTCAATCAACAGAAGATGATCTTCCCAACTCCCTCTAGAATCAAATGTGTAGGCCCTCAACATGTTTTCGAATGTCTGGATAGTCCTCTCAGTCTATCTGTGTGTTTGAGGATGGATGGTTGTGCTAAAATGCAGAATGGTGCTAAAAGCCTCTTGCAATGCTACCTAGAATCTAGATGTAAACCTAGTGTCCCTATCAAACACAATGGACATCGGCACCCCATGTAGTCGGACTATCTCAACCACATACAACTCTGCCAACTGAGCTAATCGGAGAATCACGCTCATGGGTAAGAAATGTGCTAACTTTGTGAGAAGATCCACGATCACCCAGATGGTGTTGTTCTTCCTCCTGGTCTTGGGCAGTCTTGAAATGGGAGCATGTATCAACAGACTTTGTGACAAGAAGGTGTTCAAAGTGGCTTTTGGTGTTCAATCTTGAGCATTTGGCAGGTTGCATACTTCATCACATGCTCAGCTATATCTCTCTTCATTCCAGGCCATCAAAAATTTCTCTTCAAATCTTTGTACATCTTGGTGCTTCTTGGATGGATCGTATACTTAGACCGATGGGCTTCATCAAGTAGTCTCTGTTTCACTTCCTCCACCCGAGGCACATACAGGCACAGATCATATTTGAGTCCTCCATTTGCTCCAATAGAGAAATGAGGTGCCTCTCCCGCTTCCAGCTTAGCCCAAGCTTCTCGCACAAAGGAGTCTAGTTGCTAAGCGGCTACAATAGTCTCCAATAATCTTGGGCGAACAGACAGATTTACTACCCAAGCTCCAGCAAGTCCCTAAGACTGTCTCAAAGGTCTGTACCCAACCAGGTCTTCTAGCATATGCCATTCCTTGATCATTAGATTGGCCATCATGTGGGTGCACCTACTCAAGGCATCAGCGACCACATTCACCTTTCCAGGTTGATAGGATATGCTAAAATTGTAGTCTTTGAGGTATTCCACCCATCTCCTTTGCCTTAGATTCAAATCCTTCAGGGTGAAGATATACTTTAGGCTCCGATGATCTGTGAATACCTCAAACTGCTCACTATACAGGTAATGTCTCTAGATCTTCAGTGCAAACACCACTACAACCATCTCCAAATCATGAGTGGGATAATTCCTTTCATGGTTCTTTAGCTAGCATGAGGAATATGCCACAACTCTCCCATGCTGCATTAGTACACATCCTAAGCCTGTCCCTCAAGCATCACAGTATACTACAAAGCCTCCACTCCCTATGGGTAGAGTCAAAATCGGAGATGTGACCAACTGAGTCTTCAATTCATTGAAGCCCTCTTCGCATTGCTAGTCCCAGATGAAAGGAACCTCCTTTTGTGTCAACTTGGTCAAAGGTGCTGCAATCTTGGAGAAATCATGTATGAATCTTCTGTAATAGCAAACGAAGTCCAAGAAACCAACTACTAACCGCTTCCACTTTGGCTAGGTCCACTTTAATCCCCTTGCCTGAAATAGTGTGGCCAAGGAATGTGACCTCTTCTAGCCAAAACTCACATTTAGAGAACTTCGCATATAGTTGGTGTTGTCTCAAAGTCTCTAACACAATTCTCAAATGTGTCTGGTGAGTCTACACATCAGGGGAATATACCAGCACGTCATCAACAATTACCACAAAAAATTGGTCCACGTAGGGTCTAAACACCTTGTTCATCAGATCCATGAAGGTAGTTGGTGCATTTGTCAACCCAAATGGTATAACCAAAAACTCATAATAGGCATATCAGGTACGAAAGGTTGTCTTATGCACACCAGTTTCCCGAATCCACAGCTAGTGATACCGTGATCTCAAATCAATCTTCAAGAGACGCACTCGACCACCCAAAAATGTCGTCACATTTTATGGTCCTGACGACACAATCCCACGATGTCTTGACCCACACACAAAAAACCAGGAAAATCATTTTCCAAAACGCACTAACCATTTCTTTAAAAGAATCATTTTCAAAACCATTTTATATATTTGGAAAACTCTTTCAAAACCTCAAAGAAACTGTGCATTAGGTTTCTCACAAGACTACCACTGATGACCCACGATCCCATCTCAAATGGGCAAAGCAAATCAATCTGGGAAGCCACTACATTCAAATGCATTTTACTAGAAAAATCAGGAAATACCTCCAACAAGCCCTGCCAAACATGCACATGTGGACCACATGTCTGGCCCGTGCCCTAGGCATTTTGTCTGAATGCAAATAGAGCTTGGATCATGGGCCAAAACTACTGCTAGACCTATGCATGTGGTCCGCGCAATCGGCCTGTGTCCTTAGTTTTCTGTCAGAATTTAGACAGCCTAAGACAGGAGACTCAAAATTCGCTCGAAGTGGGAACAATTGGCAGGCCTGGCAAACGATCACCAAATATTTCGAATAAAATATATGGGGTAGATGCTCGAGTCCACTTCAAATCCACACAAACAAAACTAGAATCCATTGAGCATAGCTCTTAGAATAAAATTGCAAAACCAAGGTGCGCAGAGAAACCAAAAACCACACTGTAGCGAAATTAACGCCATAAATTCTTAATAAATTCCAAACATTAAATTTAGCCTAGATTACATGCATCCTAGGCATTTCTACCATTGTACATGATTTCTACTCAATGGATTGGAGGTGCTACCTAAAAACAGCCTTCAACGACCCAACTCGCTCTCTAACCAACCATCGACCACCACCGACGTGCACAACCACCACAAGGGCCTCCTCGACCTCTAGAGCTCCAGCCACGCTGACATCAAGCCACACGACCACATCCCCCTCTCGCTCTCACTCTCGACCTATCGCCACGTGTAGATAGAGGAGGGGAAGAATAGGGGAGATGGGTGGGGGGAAAAGGGAAGGGAGTGAGGGGATGGAAAGGAGAGGTAGGGGAGAAGAAGGGATGTGTGCCCGAAGAGGAGAAGGAGGAAGAAGAAGGTGGACGGTGAGTAGAGAAGGGTGAGGTACAGGGGAACCCTTCGACTGTGACTATATATGTGCGGAAAGGAGCAGCAACGCGCATGACCAACCACCACGCATGCACTCATGCACCTGCCTGTCTCCAGCAGCCCCCCAGCCACACCGCGCACAACACAACCACCAGGCTCCAGCATGAACCAACCACCATCTACAACAACCGGTCCATAAATACGGGCCCTACACGGACCCACACACGGGCCCACAAGAACAGTACCATATGCACAGTGCCAACCACATGAGGACAAGCATAGGAATTGTAATGCCCCGCTCCCGGGCACGCTACCAAACAACAGTATCACAAGCCTAATTACACAGAATTACAGAACAAAAGGACTGTAACTAAGGCTCACCTCTAGGATCTCGATGCGCGGTTAGAAGCTCCAATTCCCGCATCGGAACCTGGCTGCACGCGGTCTACACTTGAAAACCAAACAGCACGCGTGAATGACATCTAAGTCACCCAGTACGCGCCCCCAAAACACACAGCTACAAACGAAGCTTGGCAAAACCAAAAGAAACCTGTTTCCTATCATTTGCAAAAAACTTGGTTTTCTCCTTTGAAAATCATTTCTTTATTAAATATTCGCTTGGGAATTCAATCCCAAAACCAAAACCTTTCTTTCCAAAATCACCACTTGGGACCTTAATCCCAAGCCAGGCTTTTTCAAAAGCCACATCCCTTTCCTTTCAAAATCCTTTTCCAAAACAATTCTATTTTCAATATTGGGGATTTTTCCCAAAACACAATTCCTAACCAGATCCAGCCTAAAACACACTGCCCCATTGGGCTCAAAACCAAAACACAAACACTAGCTGGCAACTGGTTAAAACATCATCATTTTTCTTCAGGATTCTAGGACCATTTCACAAGTCCAATCCTGACCACACACACATACACACATTCCACTTACTTAATCATTTCCACTTTCATTACTGTTGTTACCTTGATCAGAGGTAACCTGGCACACAAGCAGTAGGTGAGGACATCCTTCCCCAACCTCCCTGCACTGCCGCGATGAGATTCCCCGTGCGGGATGTCATCGCCCCGGCCAACAAGCCTCACATTTCCTGTTCCTCACAGGAGC
>JAMKQA010037256.1:0-17609 GCA_024699735.1 Posidonia australis | reverse complement strand
GTAATAGGAATCCTTACCCATCCTCTGGTTAGCAGACATCTAGCCTTCCCATTTGCATCTCATGCATTCATCCTTTTGTGGTTTTCCTCGTCTTTCCCTTAAAAGACTAGGTGGCGACTCCATTTTCTTTTCTTTTTTTTCCTTGCGCCTTCGCCATCATTGGCATGGCTGTGATCTCCTCCCCACCCCTTCCCTCCGGGTCGAGCACACGGCACGGTTACAATGGGCTTAAGGGCTTTCATGGGACTTCGTGGGCCAAAGTAGGCTTTCATGGGCCTTATGGGATTAAATGGGCTTTGAATGAATTAAATGGGTTTAATGGATTTTTTTGAGGTTTACAGCCCAACCATCACACTTTCATCCTGCAAAATTGGGAAATTGGGGTGTCTACACCTAGAAATGAATAGGAATTATGGTTTTAACCAGTTAGAAGCCAATGTTTGAGGTTTTTGTTTGAGCCCTGAAAAGCATCATGTTTTAAGCTGGATCTAGTCAGAAATATGGGTTTTTGAAAGTGATTTTGGTTTTGGGAAGAAATCCCAACTATTGAAAAGGATATGTTTTGGAAAATGATTTCTAGATATTTGAAAAGAGAGTGTAAAATGTGTGTTTCTGAAAGAGAATATGATTTGGAATAAATTTCCAAACGTTTTGAAAAGAAAAGAAAGATGGGTTTTGAGAAGAGTTGAATTTGGGATTTAATTCCCAAGTGATTTCAAACATAAGAAAAAGGGAATCATATTTTAAAAGAAAAAGAGGATTTTCAAGAGAAAACCAAGTTTTGAAATTAAAGAGCTGAGTTTTATAGTTTTCTAGAGATTTTGTGGTTTGTGTGTTTGGGGGCGCGTACTGGGTGACTTGGATGTCACTCACGCATGCTTGTTCGGTTTTCAGGTGCATTTTGGTGTAGTCGAGTTCTAGTGTAAGAGTCGGAGCTTCTAGCCATGCATTGAGATTCTGAAGGTGAGCCTTAATTACAGTTATTTAATATTTCCGTAATTAGTGTAATTTTGCTTATGATACTATGATTTAGTTGCATGCCCGGGATCGGGGTGTTACAGAGTGGTATCAGAGCTAAGGTTGCACCCAGTGCACCGGCTTGGTGATGTCCGGTCTAGGGGCTCCCTAGGACTGCACAATAGAGAGTCGTGCACTTGAATTTTTGGTTGTTGTGTTTGTTGTGCTGGTAGGAAGATGTCTCATCGAGGCTGCAGTCGTGGAAAAGTCCCTGTACCCGACTCCACGACGGGAGAGGGTAGTGCAAGGAGGGGTATGAGACGAGAATTTGGCGAGATGATGTGGGGTTTTGCCTAGTCCTTTAGTAGCAGTAGCAAGGATGAGGCGAAGGGAGTAATGTGGATCAAGAAGTTTCGCCAGTTGGGCACGTCGACTTTTGATGGGTGCAGCACACCAGAGGAGTGTGAGGCTTGGTTCCTGGAGGTGGAGAAGGTCCTAGAGGGAATCGAGTGTCCAATAGAGAAGTGGGTCTAGATCGCGACATTTCAGCTCAAGGGCGCTGCAGATTAGTGGTTGAGGATAGTGCGCCACACCAAATTTCTGAATGCGAACCTATTGATGATCTCTTGAGAGGAGTTCCGAGAAGTATTCTATGAGAGGTTGTTCCCTATGCATGAGAGGGATAAGCTAGACAGAGAATTCAAGAACATGAAGCAAGGGAGCCAAACAGTGGCAGAGTACGAGACATTCTTCCTTTGGCTGGAGCAGTTTTTGTTGAAAGAATCTTACATTAATTTTGATGATTACAATATAGTTGTATTAATAAGCACAGGTGGCTATAAAAGGCCGTGTGAAGAAAGCAAAGGGGTTGATTTGCAAAATCATGTATTTGCATTCATGAGATGTAAAAACCAAATACTAATTTGTAAAGGTAGATTGTACAAAAAAGGATGTGTAAATTTTTAAGTCAAATGTAATATGAAAATCGACATACCGAACATTTTCGGAATACCGAATCAGGAGAAAACAGAACATCAGACGACACACCGAATTTCAAGGAACAAAGGATGTTGAAAGCAAAAATGGCATACCGAATATTTTCGGAATACCGAATCAGGAGAAAACGGAAAATCAGACGGCACACCGAATTTCATGGAACAAAGGATGCTGAAAGCAAAAGCGGCACACCGAAATATTTCGGAACTCCAATTAACCCGACTGTTACAGAATTCAGTCGACCGATGGAATTTCGGCATACCGAATCTGCTGTCAGTAAACAAAATATTTACTAGTCGTTAGTCACACTTAGAGGTAAACTCATTACTATAAATCAACGTCCATATGCACCTCAGAAGACACCCAAGCATACTGAGCTATCTTACTTCAAGTGCATCAAATGATTCAGCTACAAATCCCATTCTTGCTTCGTTCCCAGTCATTTTGTGCTTTTAATTCCCATTCCTATAAGCTTGACAAGCATCGGGAGATCACAAATTTTGTAAGGGCTACTCTTATAATCAAGTTGCTTTGAGTTATTCTCCGGGTAGGAGAAGGGAATTGTTGTTTGAGGCAACAAGTAAGGTAAATTTATTGCTTGTAAATTTGTTGTTATTGAATAAGAAGGATAAAATCTCAAGTGGGGAACTTAAGAAGTGGACTAGGCTGGGGTTGGCCGAACCACTATAATTCTCTGAGTACTTGTGGTTGATTATTTGTGTGATTGGTTTATATTATCTACATAACTTGCTCGACAAAGTTAAAATTCAATTAAAACCGGAGATTCTCTATTCACCCCCCTCTAGAGAAGCCTTAGTATCCAACATTTGGTATCAGAGCAAGGTTATCTAGATATAGACTAATTGTCTACTAGATGACTTCTTCGTCATATCACAACATTATAGAAGGTCAAAGCATAAATAGGCCTCCCTTTTTTGATGGAATAAATTATAGCTATTGGAAGTGTAGAATGATAATCTACTTGAAATCTATAAATTTTGAGTTATGGGATGTTGTTATAAATGGATTCACCTTAAGCTCTCAATCTTATAGAGAATGGAGCAATGAAGAAAAAATCCTAGCTCAATTAGATGCAAAAAGACTAAATATCTTGTTCTGTGTTGTAAGTCAAGAACAATTTAATAGAATTTCCAATTGTAAATCCTCATATGAAGCTTGGCATGTTTTACAAGTCACTCATGAAGGAACTAATCAAGTAAAAGAAACCATAATTAACATGTTAGTACACAAATATGAATTATTCAAAATGAACCAAAATGAAACCATAAGCTGAAATGTTTACTAGATTTAATGAAATAACCAACACCTTACAATCTCTAGGTAAAGAATTTTCTCAAAGTGAGCTTGTTACAAAAATCCTTAGGTCTCTTACTTCCGATTGAGAAAAGAAAACAACTGCAATTGAGGAGGCTAAGGATCTTTCTAGCTACTCACTTGAGGATCTTATTGGAAACCTCACATCTTATGAAGTTCAAATGAAAGAAAAAGAAAATGAGAAATCAATTAACAAAAAATCCATTGCCCTAAAAACCACCACTAATTCAGAAGAATCAGATACTGAAGATGATGAAGAGATGGCTATGCTAACTAGGAAGTTTAAAAAATTTATAAAAAGAGGAAAATTTCAAAAGAAAAGAAATACTATTGAAACCCCTCTTTGCTTCAAGTGTAATAAACCTAGACATATTAAAAAGGATTGTCCTTTACTAAAATCTAGAACACTTAAAAAGGATAAAAAGAATAAAAAGCAAGCTCTTCAAGCAACCTGGGATGAAAGTGATTCATCTTTCGATGAAGATTCGTCTTCAGATGGGGAAAGAGCTAACATGTGCTTCATGGCCGTAGAGGATGTATATGGATCATCTCAAGCTAATGAAGATTATTCTATGGATGAATTAATTGAAGGATTTAATGAATTATATCAAAAATACAAATCGTTAAAATCACAATACAAAGAATCAAATTTAACCATCACATCACTCACAAGCCAAAATGAATAACTAATAAATGAAGGAAAAATACTTCTTGATGAAAGTCATGAACTAGACAACAAAAATATTGAATTAAATATGGAAATTGATCAAATGAAATATAAAATTAAGAATTTAGAAAATGATATCGCATCATTAAAAGGCAAAAGCAATGACTTACTTACAACCATCACAAAATTCACTAAAGGAAAAGAAACCTTAGACAAAATACTTTCTTGTCAAAGACCATCCTTGAATAAACGTGGAATTGGTTTTTCAAAATTTCAAGAGATTCCATATGGAAATGGATTTGTTAGAGCAATATCAAATGAAAAATATGTGTTTGTTGTAAAGAAAAGAACAAACCGTAGGTGTTTGTTCAAAAAACTAACAGATCTAGACCTAAAATGATATGGGTACCAAAATCATTTCTCCCCTCTTGTAATGCAGGTTGAAATCAAAATGGATCCTTGATAGTGGATGCTCGTGGCACATGACCGGAGAACGTGATCTATTAAGTTTCTATACTGCTAAAGAAGATGGTACGGTGACTTATGGAGACAATGCAAAAGGAAAAATTATCAGAATCGGCCATGTTGGTAATTCTGATAATCCTTCTATTGAAAATGTGTTACTTGTTGATGGACTGAAATATAATCTTCTAAGCATCAGTCAATTGTGTGATAAAGGATATAAGGTTATCTTTGATAAAAAGAAATGTCTCATAATTGAGTCTACTATTAATAAAGTTTTATTTGTTGGAAATAGAAAAAATAATGTATATAAAATAAGTGTTTCATATGAATCTAGGTTATGCCTTGCATCTACAAATGATGATAAATGACATTGGCATAGACGACTTGGTCATGCTAGCATGAGTCAATTATTTAAGATTTCTAATAATGAAAATGTTGTTGGTTTACCTAAATTAGATTTTCATAAAGATAAACTATGTGATGCATGTCAATTTGGAAAACAATCTAAAACCTCATTTAAGGCAAAAAATTGTATTTCCACTACCAAACCACTTAAACTCATCCACATGGATTTATTCGGTCTGAGTCGAACTTTAAGCTTTGGAGGAGAAAGATATGCTTTTGTATTAGTCGATGGTTTTTCGAGATTCACTTGGGTTTTGTTTTTGACTAATGAAAATGATGCATTTTATGAATTTCGAAAATTATGCAAGAAAATACAGAATGAAAAGGGATTAAAAATAATTAAAATAAGAAGTGATCATGGTGGAGAATTTGAAAATGATGACTTTGAAATGTTTTGTGAAGAAAATGGCTTTATACATGTTTTTTTGTTTTCCTAGAGCTCCTTCACAAAATGGAGTAGTAGAAAGGAAAAATAGAACCTTACAAGAATTGGCAAGGACCTTACTTTGTGAAAATAATTTACCAAAGCATTTTTGGGCCGAAGCTGTAAATACCGCTTGTTACATTTTAAATCGTATTTCTCTAAGACCTATTCTAAACAAAACTCCATTTGAATTATGGTTTGAAAAAGTTCCAAAAATTCCGTATTTTAAGGTTTTTGGTTGCAAATGTTTCATTCTCAATACAAAAGACAATTTAGGTAAGCTTGAGTCAAAATCTGATGAAGGTATCCTTTTAGGATACTCTACAAGAAGCAAGGCATATAAAATTTACAATAAAAGAACTTTAACTATAGAAGAGTTCAACTAAAGTGATCAATGAAGAAGATGAACTTGAAATCTATGTAAATAATGAAAATAAACAAGAGATAGATAACTCCAAAGATGAACCTAAATCATGGCAATACGTGTCTAGTCATCCTAAAGAACTCATCATTGGTGAAGTCTCTAAGGGAATCATGACTAAATCTAAACATGAAGATGAATATGGCACTTATGCATTTGTTTCATCAATTGAGCCCAAGAATGTAGATGAAGCATGTGATGATGAATATTGGGTAAATGCATTGCATGATTAGTTAAATCAGTTTGAAAGAAATAATGTATGGAAATTAGTTCCAAAACCCGAAAACCAACAAGTTATTGGAACAGAATGGATATTTAGAAACAAGCTAGATGAATCTGGAAATGTGATTAGAAATAAGGCTAGACTTGTAGCCCAAGGCTACAATCACGAGGAAGGGATCGACTTTGACGAAACTTTTGCTCCTGTAGCTAGATTAGAGTCCATTAGGATGTTATTAGCATATGCTAGTCACCTAAGTTTTAAACTTTTCCAAATGGACGTAAAGAGTGCATTTTTGAATGGAGTTATTGAAGAAGAAGTTTATGTTAAACAACCCCCTGGTTTTGAAGATGAATCATATCCAAATCATGTGTATAAATTGAACAAAGCTTTATATGGACTAAAGCAAGCACCTAGGGCTTGGTATGAGAGACTAAAGAATTTCTTAACTGATCAAAAATTTAGTATTAGTACTATTGATCCTACTTTGTTTATCAAGATTTTTGATAATGATATCTTAATTCTTCAAGTGTATGTGGATGATATTATATTTGGATCAACAAATGAAGATTTATGTCATGAATTCTCAATTATCATGCAAAAACAGTTTGAAATGAGCATGATGGGTGAATTAACCTTCTTTCTAGGGTTACAAATAAAACAAAACCAAAATGAAATATTTATCAATCAAGAAAAGTACACTAGGGAATTGTTAAAAAAATTTGGTATGGATCATTGCAAAGTAGCAAAGACTCCTATGAGTACTTCCACTAAGTTAGAAAAAGATGAGAATGGACAAAAAGTGGATAAACAATCATATAGAAGACTGATTGGATCTCTCTTGTATTTAACAGCTAGTAGACCGGATATAATGTTTAGTGTATGCTTGTGTGCAAGATTTCAAGCATCACCTATGGAATCTCACTTGAAAGCTGTTAAAAGAATTTTTCGATATCTTCAAGGATCACTCAAGTTTGGATTATATTTTCCTAGAAACACGAGTTTGAATCTAATTGGGTATAGTGATGCTGATTATGCTGGATGTAGAACCGATAGAAAAAGCACTAGTGGAACTTGTCAATTTCTAGGAAACTCTCTAGTTTCTTGGTTTAGTAAAAAGCAAAATAGTGTTACACTTTCAACAATGGAAGCGGAATATATTGCAACCGGGTGTTGTTGTGCCCAAATTTTATGAATGAAACAAACTCTAAGAGACTTCAATATCACTTTATTAACAACTCCAATTTTTTGTCATAATACTAGTGCAATTAACCTATCTAAAAATCCTGTACATCACTCAAGAACCAAACATATTGAATTAAGACATCATTTCTACTAAGGAACAAGTTACGGATATTTTTACTAAACCTTTTGATGAAGAACAACTTACTAAAATTAGGAGAGACTTAAGCATTTGTAAGTTATCAGATTTAATATAAAAATCATAGGTTCGGTACACCGAATATATTTGGTATACCAAAAATCTCTAGATCGGTCTACCGATTTACATCGGTATGCCGAAAACTCTGAAGTATATTTAAATGATCTTCCGATTAAGTCTCGGTCGACTGAAACTTACTGTTTCGGTGCACTGAAAAAGTTCGGTCTACCGATTCTTTGTCAAATATTTCAGAAACCCACTCTTTTCGGTATACTGTTTATTATCGGTCTATCAAATCTCCTGTGCCGATCACATTCAATACATTATTTCGGCATATCGATTATATTTTGGTATACCGAATGCCGCGTCTTAAACCTTAAAACCCTATTTGTTCTTTTCAGTTTCTTCTCATATCTCCCACTTCTCCTCTCCGGCGACCATCCTATGCCTCCTCTGACATCCTCTCTTTTCTAATCAAGCCTCCCTTTTGTTTTTCCACCATCCCTCCACTCACATCCGTTGCTCAAACGCCATGGCCCCCAAGAAGCAACTCGCGAGCCATCCAAAACGCAAGCAAGCCGAGTCTCCCAAATCTCCTCCACCAACCAGTGAGCCTTCTTTTCGTTTTGCCAATGAAGAAGCTCAACATGCACATCAAGAGCGATTTGCAAATTGAGAAGTTTTGACTGGGAGAAGGGTAATCTTTCTAGAACTTGGAACTATTGAGGCCTTGTTTTATTTTCAAATGCTTGTTCCAATTTTAGGATCCATAGGTGATAGATTTTATTATCCCCAACTTATATCTGAGTTTTATGCCAATATGACCATTTCCTATGATCCAATTCAATCCTACTTAGTTGGCATAGATATCACCTTTGATGATGTCCTTATTGGTCAATTACTCAAAATTCCTTCATTTGTGGTAGATATCACCTTATCAATTTATGACCTTAATTGGTCATATTTGGATATCAATAAGGCTATTTCCCAAAACACTAGGAGCACTTTTAAACCTAACAAGATCAATCAACTAACCAAACAATCCCGCCTAATTGCCTACATTATTGCGGCCAATATTGTTCAAAAGAAAGGCCATTTTGATGAACTTAGTGAACTCACATGTAAAGCCGTTTATGCCATTACTAAGAAAATCCAAGTCAATTGGGCTCGAGTTATCGCTCATTGCATGATCCATGTCAAGACCAAGTTATTCTTTGGCTCTCTCCTTACCTATCTTTTTTAATACTTTGATGTTCCTTTTGACAATGAACCTAGGATGGTTGTCAAGACAAAACCCTTAGGAATGTTGGCCATAGACAAAATGGAACAAGCAATTGATAGGTCCAGGGCATGAAAATGTGTTCCTCCATCCACCTCTACTGCTCCTCACGTTGAAAAAGACTCCGAAAGCTTTGAAGAAGACGACGATGACTCCATTACCAAGAAGATTGACATGCTCCAACAACAAATCAATGACATTAAGCTTCGACAATAGCAGCAGCATGAAGAAAATCAAGCAAAAATGGATCTCATTCTCACTCGGCTTGAGGAAACAACCAAAATCACTCACACTAAGTTAGAAGCCTACCAGGAGCAACTTGAAGAATATCATGCTGATATGCAAGAATATCTTCATAGGGACTCGCCTCCTAAGTCTAGAGTGCTTGTGAGAGTGTTTGTATCACGCTTGATACATGTTTGTTTTTTCTTTTTGGACATTGTCCCAAAGATGTTAAACTTTATCACAATAGTGCTTTCTAGCTTAATGCTTCATTTCTCACATTGGTTGGTTATATATTTTCAGGACAAAATTCCATTTAAAATCATCTAGATCCTTTTGATTATGACAAAAAAGGGGGAGAAAACATAGATGTAAAAATACATCTAAATGTATATCTTTTAATTTGTAAATATAGACATAAAAATACATCTAAATGTATATCTTTTAATTTATATGATTGATTTCATATAGCTATAAAAATACATGATACATGGCATACTTGAAATTTCTTCCTGAATTCATATACATCATTCAAGATCATCTAGAAGATAATCTTCTAGATACATGCTTATTGATAGGGGGAGTTTTTTGTTTTGTCATCATCAAAAAGGGGGAGATTGTTGAAAAAATCTTACATTAAATTTGATGATAACAATATAGTTGTATTAATAAGCATAGCTGGCTATAAAAGGCCGTGTGAAGAAAGCGAAGGGGTTGATTTGCAAAATCATGTATTCGCATTCATGAGATGTAAAAACGAAATACTAATTTGTAAAGGTAGATTGTACAAAAAAGGATGTGTAAATTTTTATGTCAAATGTAATATGAAAATCGGCATACCAAACATTTTCGGAATACCGAATCAGGAGAAAACAGAACATCAGACGGCACACCGAATTTCAAGGAACAAAGGATGCTGAAAGAAAAAACGGCATACCGAACATTTTCAGAATACCGAATCAAGAGAAAACAGAACATCAGACGGCACACCGAATTTCAAGGAGCAAAGGATGCTGAAAGCAAAAGCGGCACACCAAAATATTTCGGAACTCTGATTAACCCGTCCGTTACAGAATTTGGTCGACTGATGGAATTTTGGCATACCAAATCTGCTGTCAGTAAACAAAAGATTTACTTGTCGTTAGTCACACTTAGAGGTAAACTCATTACTATAAATCATGGTCCATATGCACCTCAGAAGACACCCAAGCATACTAAGCTATCTTACTTCAAGTGCATCAAGTGATTGAGCTACAAATCCTATTCTTGCTTCGCTCCCAGTCATTTTGAGCTTTTAATTCCCATTCCTATAAGCTTGACAAGCATCAGGAGATCACAAGTTTTGTAAGGGCTACTCTTATAATCAAGTTGCTTTGAGTTACTCTCCGGGTAGGAGAAGGGAATTGTTGTTTAAGACAACAAGTAAGGTAAATTTATTGCTTGTAAATTTGTTGTTATTGAATAAGAAGGGGAAAATCTCAAGTGGAGAACTTGAGGTGTGGACTAGGCCGAGGTTGGCCGAACCACTATAATTCTCTGAGTACTTGTGGTTGATTATTTGTGTGATTGGTTTATATTATCTACATAAATTGCTCATCAAAGTTAAAATTCAATTAAAACTAGAGATTCTCTATTCACCCCCCTCTAGAGAAGCCTTAGTATCCAATAGTTTTCTGAGGCTGTAATTTTTGAGAAGAACAGAGCCAAGAGATTTGTGGAAGGGCTGAACCCTGTGTAGAGATCCAAAGTTATTGGCTTCATATGCCAGACCACAGCGGATGATGTTGAGCCTGCAAGCCACTATGAGGCAGATCGTAGGCTATTCTAGGAGGAGTATCCCAAGAAGGAAAAGGTGAGAAAGTCTATCTCTCGACCTTCTATTTCTCGACCCTTTGTTTCTCGACAATTGGTTATTGGAGCGCCAAGTTATTTGATTTCTGGCAACTCTGGGAAGATGTAGAAGCAACGACCTACATCTGGTAGAGACGAGAGTATGGGTTTCAGCCACGCAGGGTCCAGCAGTGGCCCCCAGATGGGACCATGCCATGTCTATGGCAAGAAGGGGCATGTAGCGACGCAGTGTTGGCACAAGTAGAGGAATTTAGATAGTGTAGTATGCTACAACTGTGGGAAGTTCGGGCATTACCAGAAGGACTGTCCCAGTCAACCAAAGCCAGTCGGAGATGCACCACGTCAGCCTACCAAGGGGAGAGTGTTCTCCATTACTCCCTAGATGCTAGTCCATCTGGAGATGTGGTAGAAAGTGAGAACTAGTACGACTGTATGTGTTAAGTCCTGTCCTATAATAATAGATCCTATGTGTACTTAACACTATTTCTCATTATGATTATTGTTATGGTGTGTTGATTATAGGATCTTTACTTACGACTGATCTAATGGCCCAAGTCTTGTTCGACTCTGGGAGTTCATTTTTTATTGTCTTCGAGTCATTTGTTTCTGAGATTGGGACTAGGCCAGCCAGGTTAGCATTCCACCTAGATGTGGTTACTCCATTGGGAGCACACTGTCTAGCATGGAGATATTTGAGACCAGTGATGTTCAGTTGGGAGATAGGAATTTTCAAGCCAGCTTGATCCTGATGGACATGCAGGATTATGTTGTTATCCTGGGAATGGATTGGCTAGTACGGCATTCATTAGTGATACATTGTGCCAAGAGAAGAGTTCTGGTAGAGTTTCCAGGCCGAGGCTGGTGTATGGTACAAGGCACCAGACTGGATGAGCCTAGAAAAGTGATTTCTGCTCTCAAGGCCTATCATCATTTGGCAAGAGGGAGTGTGGGCTATGTGGCCTGTGTGGCAGTTTCTACTTCGCCTGTGGTTGAGATTCAGGACCTACAGGTGGTGCGGGAATAACCCGATGTTTTTCCAAAAGAATTGCTTGGAATGCCAAGGCATAGGGAAGTGGAGTTTGTGATTGATTTGGTTGCGGGTTCAGGTCCTATTTCCAAGGCTCCATACAAGATGGCACCTACTGAGTTAAGAGAGCTCTGGAATCAACTGCAGGAACTGATGGATAAGGGATTCATTTGTCCCAGTGTTTCAGCTTGGGGAGCACCGATTCTGTTTGTCGAGAAGAAGGATGGTTCACTTCGGCTTTGTATAGACTACCGGATGTTGAACCTAATCACTGTGAAGAACAAGTATCCACTGCCCAGGATCGACGATTTGTTTGACCAGTTGCAAGGAGCATCAGTGTTTTCCAAGATAGATTTGAGATTTGGATACCATCAGTTGAGGATTAGTGAGCAAGATGTGTAGAAGATAGTCTTTTGCACCCATTATGGACATTATGAGTTTTTAGTTATGCCGTTCGGGTTGACGAATGCACAGCTACTTTTATGGACCTGTTGAATAGGGTGTTCCGGCCCTATTTGGACCTATTTGTGGTCATCTTTGTGGATAATGTCCTGGTGTATTCTCCAGATGTTTAGACTCACCGGAGGCATTTGAGGATCGTACTGGAGACACTGAGGCAACATCAACTTTATGCCAAGTTCTCCAAGTGCAAGTTTTGGCTAGAAGAGGTGTCCTTCCTTGGTCACATTTTTCAGGAGAAGGCATCAAAGTAGATCTAGCCAAGTGGAAGCTGTAAGCAGTTGAGCCAGATGGATGACAATAACTAAGATTAGACGTTTCCTCGGCCTGGAGGGATATTATAGGAGATTCGTCCAAGATTTCTCGAAGATTGTTACACCAATGACGAGACTAACTAGAAAGGAAGTGCACTTTGCTGGGATTGGCAGTGCGAGGAGTGCTTCAATGAGTTGAAGGCTCGTCTGATATCAGCCCCAGTTTTGACTTTGCCCTTTGGGAGTGGCAGTTTCACAATCTACAGTGATGCTTGTGGAACTGGTTTGGGTTGTGTGCTAATGCAGCATGGTAGGTGGTGGCACATGCCTCGCACCATTTGAAAGATCATGAGAAGAATTATCCCACCCATGACTTAGAGATGGCGACTATTGTGTTAGCCATGAAAATTTGAAGGCATTATTTATATGGCAAATAGTTTGAGGTGTACATAGATCATAAGAGTTTAAAGTATATCTTTACTCAAAAGGATTTGAACCTAAGACAGCGACATTGGGTGGATTATATTAAGGATTATGATTTTAGTTTTTCCTACCACCTAGGGAAGGCAAATGTGGTTGCAGATGCTCTAAGCAGACACACTCATGTCATGGCTTGCCGGATGATCCATGAATGGAAATTATTAGAGAGACTAGTGGAGTGCAGGCCAAGGAGACAGTCTCAGGGACCCACTAGAGTAGTGCTGGCTAATTTGTCTATTCGCCTGAGGATGATCGAGGCGATGGTCACAACTCAGCAATATGATTCTTATGTGTCAGATATCTGGAGGAAGCTAGAAGCTGGTAATGCCCTCATTTTTCAGTTGGGGTAGATGGTGGGTTGAGGTATGATTTGAGATTGTATGTGCCTCAAATAGAGGAAATCAAGAACATGTTGTTGGATGAAGCTCACCGCTCCAGATACACTATCCGTCCCGGAAGCACCAAGATGTATAAAGATCTGAAGAGGAATTTCTAGTGGCCTGGGATGAAGAGAGAGACTGCTGAGTATGTGGCGAAGTGTGCAACCTGCCAGATGGTGAAGATAGAGCACCAGAAGCCCAGAGGGACTTTGCAACCTCTTGACGTTCCAGTGTGGAAATGGGAAAATGTGACGATGGACTTTGTGACGAGTTTGCCACGAACCCAAAAAAAGAATGATACAATTTGTGTGATAGTGGATTGCTTTACGAAATTGGCACATTTCTTGCCAATGAGCGTGAATCTTCCTTTGGCAAAGTTGGAAGAATTGTATGTTGTAGATATTGTGAGATTTCATGGTGTCCTAGTATCTATTGTGTCTGACAGACACATGAGATTTACATCGAGATTCTGGGGAGCTCTGTAGGAGGCTTTTCGCACAGTGCTGAATTTTAGAATGGCCTTTCACCCCTAGATGGATGGCTAGACAAAGAGGACCATCCAGATACTAGAGGACATGCTGAGGACCTATGCCTTGGATATTGCTGGTAGCTGGGAGGATTACTTACCTCTGATTGAGTTTGCATATAATAACAGTTACCACGCTAGTATTGGTATGACACCATATAAGGCATTGTATGGCAGACCCTGCAGGACACCCACTTGCTGGAGTGAGGTGGGCGAGAGACAGTTAGTTGGGCCCTAGATTGTACAACAGTACTAGGGCAAGGTGGATCTAATCAGGAAGAGGTTTTTGTCTGCCCAAAGCTAGCAAAAGAGCTACGCTGATAGGAGGCAGAGACCTCTGGAATTCAAGGTAGGAGACTTCGTTTTCTTGAAGGTGTCACCAACCAAGGGTGTGATGCGGTTCGGTAAGAGAGGCATGTTGAGCCCAAGATACATTGGACCGTACCTGATTACCAAGAGGGTTGGTGAGGTACCATACAGACTAGATCAGCCTTTAGAGTTGGTGGGTGTGCACAACACCTTCCATGTGTCGATGTTGAGGAAGTGTTTGGCCAATGCGTCCCAAGTGATACTAGTGCAGCCAGAGGAGCTGTGGGAGGACTTGTCTATGGTTGAGAATGCAGTCCAAATACTTGACAGGAAAGAGCAAGTCCTTAGGAATAATGTAATTCCATCGGTGTTAGTTCAGTGGCAACACCATTGTACAGAGGAGGCTATTTGGGAACAAGAGGTGGACATCCAGAGATAGTAACCCTACTTATTTTATTAGAGCTGAATTTCGAGGACGAAATTCTTTTATGGGGGTAGGATGTGACATCTGAGCCTGATTATCCATTTTTAATTGTAAACCATGTAATTAATTGTAATGTTATATAAATGGTTTATTAATGGATAATATGTTGTTTCTTGGGTGTGTGAGCATGTGGTTGGCTTCTTGTGCACCTGCTTGTCATTTGGGACTAATGTGGGGTCTGGTCTGAGGATGCACAGTTGCTTCGGTTTGCGTGCCTGGCTTTTCTTCTTTTTCTTCCTTTCTTTTTCTCTTTCTCTCTTTTCTCTCCCCACGGGCACATGTCTTCTTCTTCTTCTTTCTCCTCACCCTCATCCACACTTGTGCCACCAACGGCACCGCCCGTGCTTCCCCGTCCTCTCGGACGGGATGGATGGTCTGCGGCTTGTGGGAGGAGGAGGAGATATAGAGGAGAGCAGATTGATTGGAGGAGGAGGCTGTGAATGGAGAGACGAGCATGGAAGAAGGGAAAGAGGAAGAAGGAGAGTCCACTGGAGTCCGAGGATCGTCGAGGCTTCGTCAGGGCAAGGGGAGATTTACCGGGGAGTGAGGAAGATTGCCACAGTGCCACTCGAGGTACGTGGCCCTTCTCCTTGCTCGTTTACATGCTCCTAGTAGATTATGTTAAATGTATGAAATAGACATAAATGCATGTAAAATCGTAGAAAAATCATAGAATGGTTGGAAACATGATAAATAGCATGAACATGTAGAAATCATGCAGTTAGGATGGATTTTGGTGGATTCGTATGGATTTTTAGGATGTGAGCTACAGTAGGTTAAACTGAGCTCTTTCCCTTTGTGATTTTCGTATGAATGACATAGTTAATGGATTGAGGAATAGTTTGAGGGTTTTTGAAGTAGACTCAAGGGTCTATAGCCCATGATTTATTGGTGATTTGTGATGTGTGTTTGGGAGGTCCGATTGAGGCACCCTGTAACGCCCTGATCCTGGGCACGCTACCAAATTATAGTATCAAAAGCATAAATACACTAATTACAGAAACATTAAATAGCTGTAACTAAAGCTCACCTTCAGGATCTCAATGTGCGGCTAGAAGCTCCAAGTCCTACACCGGAACTCGGCTGCACGCAAACTGCACCGGAAAACAAAATAAGCACACGTGAGTGACATCTAAGTCGCCCAATATGCGCTCTAAACACACAAAACCATAGAAGTCCCTGTAAAACTGGTAAAACTCAGCTTTTAATTTTCAAAGTTGGTTTTCTTTTGGAAATCCACTTTTCTTTTTATTTGAAACCTCATTCAATTTTATTCTGTTTCACTTGGGGACCTGAGCCCAAGTCCCAACATTTTTCAAAACCCATCTTTCTTTCCATTTCAAAACATTTGGAAATTTATTCCAAAACCATATTCTCTTTCAGAAACAGACATTTTTCATTTTCTTTTAAAACCTTTGGAATTCATTTTCCAAATCATATCCTTTCCAATACTTGAGATTTCTTCCCAAAATCACATTTTCAAATTCACATTTCTAACCAGATCCAGCCTAAAACACATTGCCTCTCGGGCTCAAAACAAAATCATAAATACTAGCTGGCAACTGGTTAAAACATCATTATTATTCTATTTCAGGATTGTAGGACTATTTCATAAGTCCAATCCTGGTCAAACCACATTTCTTTCTCCTTATTCATTTCCACTCTTCTTTACTATTGTTACCTTGATTAGGGGTAGCCAGGCACACAAGCAGTAAGCGAGGACATCATTTCCCCTACCTCCCTACTCTGCCACGGTGAAATTGCCCGTGTAGGATGCCATCGCCTCGGCCAACTGGCCTCAATTTCCTTTTTCATAAATGCACGGGGATACGTCTTTGTCTGACGCTTCATTGGTGACCTGAACAACTAGGTACAACAACCCAAGCTTAGCCTACACCGTCAGTGACCCAAAAACCTAGGTTCAATAACCTAAACTCAGCCTACACCGTCACGAGCTCGGTGACCCGAACTACTAGGTTCAATGACCCAGGCTCAGCCTACACCGTCTCAAGTTCGAAAACCACAGTCATGTCTGGCAACTTGTTTCATTGGAGCCTCATACACCTACCACGTTGTCGACACCAACCCCTGTGGTTCCTTAACACATTATTAGTGTTTCATTTTCAAAACTCTTTAAACTTTTCTTTCAAAATCATTTCCTTTTCCATTCTTTTCGTTGCATGACTCTGTTTTCATGCAACACTTGACCCTCCACTAGGGGTCTCAATCTTAATTCATGAAAACCATGCTTAAAATCATAAATTGGGTCTCATGCGCAAAACCACACTTAATCAACCATTTTATTCATTTACAGGGTCTAAACCCCAAAACCACACAAAATCATCCATTTTATTCATTTATGGGATCAAAACCCAAAATCACGCCCAAGTTTATTTATTTGGGTCCTACATTCCTCCATGTCCTTACATGGGGAAAACATCATTCACATATGCTCAACATACCTTTAAAACCATTATCATTCATTTAAAATCACATTTAAGCATATTAAGGTCAGGGCAAAAAGGGCAGACCGGAACCAGGTTCGGTATATCGAAATTCCCTAATTTGGTATATCGAACATTTTTGGTATACCAAAACCACCTATTTCGGGCGACCGACAGATTTTGGTCTACCGAAACCAGCAATCTTGGCTTAATCTGTTAGGATTTCGGCATACCGAATTCCTCGTAGACAGGCACACCCCTATTTCGATCAATGGAAATCGCCCGAAGTGGGAGCCTCAATCGGTCCCCCAAAACACACATCACAAATTTCCATAAAATCGTGGGAGCCTCGTGTGTTCCGTCGACGCGAGGAGGCTTCGTCGAGGCGAGGAAAGGTTCGCCGGTGTGTGGGGAGGGTCGCATGAGGGCAGAGCCAGTTACGCAACCCCTTTCCCTTTCTTCGATCAGTATTTTATTAACATTGGGTTAATTACATGAAAATCAAGAGAAATGCATTAAAAATTGTGAAAAAATCATGGAATGAATGGGAATGTGTTATATAGCATGAGAATATAGATATCATGCGGTTAGGATTGGTTTTGGGGGGGGGGGGGGGGGGGGGT